>CAJHNH020002268.1:104858-109858 GCA_905116865.2 Candidula unifasciata | reverse complement strand
GAGAAAACCTGAGAATTCTACAGTAACGTGACTTTGCCCAGGAACACACAGGGACACAAAAATACAGGCAGACCAAGTTCAAACACGGAGAAGAGACCTAGCGAGTGAAGTTGAAAAGATAAGGATGTGAAGTGAGATGCATGCAACAACGAAGGGTAAAACGACTTGGCAGGAGTTGGTTGCAGGTCTGTGCTCCATTGGGGAGTGGGAAAGGGGGGGGGGGGGGGGGGTGAGAATACAAAGCGGAAGTAGAAGTAGTTGAATCAAACGCAGAGTGGGACTTGCGACGGCGTCGCGGCTAGACACTCCTGTCGGCCCGAATGTCTTAGGGGTCGAATATGTTTTGTAAAACAATCATGGTCGACCCAGGCTAAAATGAGTACAAGATGAAGTCCTAGGAAATAAATGCGGTCGGTGTGATGTTGACATCGTACTACTGTATACAATTATAAGTAGCAACAAATGGCCAGTGGGAGCCGCCAGTATTGTAGTGGCTAAACGCTCACCTATGGGTCCGAAGGTCGTGGGTTCAAGTCCTGAACGGAGCCAGACGGTTGAAAAAAAAATGACTTTGTCTCCCAGGATAACCCAGCCACAAAGTCATGGGAAGTAAAGGCGGCCGGCAGGATGTTGACCACATCACCTACCGAGTGCTGATTGGTCTATAAAGTATAAAGGTCTAGCCCTATGTGCCCAATACGGATTAAGGCATGGGAGAGGGTCCTTTACTGACATACGCCGGATGCGCGACTGTCATGAAAATGGTTCTTTCACATGGGTAGAGTTGGATAATAAGGGAAACCTGGTTAACACGAACTGGCTTAAGACGAACACTCTGTTAACATGAACATACGTAATTTTGATACCGACAGAATAGTATTATTGTTTTTAGTCTCCAGCTAGCGTAAATTTTATTGTTATTTTCGTTTTCTTGAAGTTCGTGTTAACGGGGTGTTTCTGTATTGAAAATTCGTGGAAGAAACTTGCGAGAGCTGGCAAGTAATCAGTGAACATGGCATAAAGTAGCTGAGCGTCTCATTTCACTGAGGTCACAAAGAAACAGCAGAACTGTGAGCACACACAGAATGAATATAAAAACAAACGAACACAGATGCAGGGGACAGCCGATGAGGTAGAAGACACACTAGACAACACCAACATCCACATTTTTAGTTAACACGTCGGGCTTCTATGGTTTAGACGTTGGGAACATGTTTCGTAATTTCTAAATACTAGGTTCGATCCCAACTGCATGTGATTTTTCAGCAGAATGCTTTGAGTCGACTTCTTGTATGAACCACCTATATCTTCTATTGATCCAAGTATCGTATTTTATTTTGCTTCTCTAATATATATTGTTTGTTCTTTTTTTTTTAAACAAAACTTCTTTTTTAAATTTTTGTATTGTGTGTGTGTGTGTGTGTGTGTGTGTGTGTGTGTGTATGTGTGTGGTGTATATGAGTGTGTGTGTGTTTGTGTGTTCCCGTCCAAGTAAAAACACACAAACAGACACATATTTCAATGGTAGTATTAATTCTGTTGAAATTTTAAAATTTAAGGTTTGTGCAACTAAAAATTCCAAATTTCAGTGCCTACTTGGTAGAATTCCAAAATGCCAGAACTCTTTTGGCGCAAATTAAAAACGATAGTGTTTTAATGGTGAAAATTGTGGCGAAAATTCAAAGCGCTGGTGCTTACATTGTGAAAATTGTGGAATTCAACACACACAAGACTCCTTGGTGGAAATTGAAAACTTCGTCGCCTGAAAATGCAAAACCTCAATCTCTTCTTAATGCAGTCGTTCTCAACCTTACTCCTGCCGCAACCCTTTAATACCTCATGTTGTGGCGACCCCCAACCATAAAATTATTTTTGTTCCTACTTCATAACTTCAGTGATTATGTGTTTTCCGATGGTATTGGCGACCCCCGTGTCGTTCGAAACACAGGCTGAGAACCGCTGCCTTAGTGGGCTGCTAGACTATATGCTTTCTTAGATTTTCTTTTCTCCAATTACATATATCAGCGAATTCCACTTTGGCTACCTATGGCTTCTTTTTCTTCTTCTTCTTCTTCTTCTTCTTCTTCTTCTTCTTCTTCTTCTTCTTCTTCTTCTTCTTTTTTCTTCTTCTTCTTCTTCTTCTTCTTCTCTTCTTCTTCTTCTTCTTCTTCTTCTTCTTCTTCTTCTTCTTTTCTTCTTCTTCTTCTTTCTTCTTCTTCTTCGTCTTCTTCTTCTTCTTCTTTCTTCTTCTTCTTCTTTCTTCTTCTTCTCTTCTTCTTCTTCTTCTTCTTCTTCTTCTTCTTCCTTCTCCCCTCCTCCTCCTTCTTCGTCTTCTCTTCTCCTTCTTCTCCTCCTCCGAGCTTCTCAATCCTCCTCCTTCTCCTCCTCCTCCTCCTCCTCCTCCTCTCCTCCTTTTTTCTTCTTCGTCTTTTTCTTCTTCTTCTTCTTCTTCTTCTTCTTCTTCTTCTTCTTCTTCTTCTTCTTCTTCTTTTTCTTCTTCTTCTTTTTCTTCTTCTTCTTCTTCTTCTCCTTCTCCTTCTTCTTCTTCTTCTTCTTCTTCTTCTTCTCTTCCACCTTGTACCTCAGCGAAGTGTCTGGGGGAGATGTAATGTTCGTTGATGAGCTCTGTCAATAGCACACCATGAGTTAAATACTTCAAATCTAGCCACAGTTTGACCAGCTTTTTTTTTTTTATATTCTTTGTGTAGCAGGTCCTTTGCAGAACATCGATCTCATCATTGTCTGCATGAAAGAAACCCGGTCTATCGCCAACTCTCCTGCCTCATCTACTTTCATATTCAAGGAGTTACTTATATCCTGTACCCATCTTTGTGTTGTTCGGCCCCTGCTTCTTCTTAATGGTACCATGCCTTCTGTTGTTTCGTTTCTTGTTCATCATTATTGCTTGACTTTACGGACTACGTCATACTAGATCATCATCATCATCATCATCATCATCATCATCATCATCATCATCATCAGGTGCCTTGTCGACTGGCGTGGGCGATCATGCCTCTCCATAATCCACGATCTCCTGCAGCATGTATCAGTTCGTGTGCCGACACACCTCCATGCCATGCAACAAGACTGTCAAGAATCTTCTCTCTTTGTCTTCCTCTATCCCTCCTTCCACAAATCTTTCCAGTGGTCACCACATGTTCTATTTTCCCTCTTCTCATAACATTCCCGAAAAATTATGACTGTCTCCTTCTGATGTCTGTGATCAGTTGTCTTCGGGCTCCCGTTTCTTTTAAAACCTCTTAGTCGCTCTTTTTGGCTGTCCAAGTTATTCTAATCATTCTTCTGTAAAACCACATCTATGAGGCCTCAAGAAATTGTTTGGCCTGCCTATCGATTGTCTTCCCATTATTCAAACTGAGGCCCATTCTTCCACTTTCTAACACCACAATGTCTATCATTTCCCGTAGTTCTTTCTGACTTTTTGCTATCAAGACTGTGTCATCAGCATAGCGTAAATTGTTTATATTGTGCCCACCAACCACAATTCCGGACATATCAGTTAAAGATCTCATTATATATTCACTGTATATTGAAAACAAATCAGGTGATGGTACACATCCTTGTCGTACGCCCCTCTTTATGCTTTGAAATGTATCTAAACAGTTGTTAATTCTTATAGCTGCTGTTTGCTGCCAATATATATTGTTTATTATTCGTAGATCCTTTCCATCAATGTTTAATTTTTCTAACAGTTTGATTACTTCTTTATGCTTCACACAGTCAAATGCTTTTGTGTAGTCTATGAAGCATAAGTACAAATCAGTCGTTACTTCTATAGCTCTTTCTGACAATGTCCTTAGAATGTATATGGCATGGTTTGTACCTTTTCCTTTTACAAATCCACATTGTTCATCGTTGATTTCTGGTTTAATTTTGTTTCTTATTTTTCTCATAATTATTCTCAGTAAAATCTTAGTCATGTGACTCATAAGACTTATTGTGCGATGGTCTTCACATTTTAAAGTGCCTGGTTTCTTTGGCAGAGCTATAAATATGGATTTTAAAAGGTCATTTGGAATATGCCCACTATTATAAATATCATTTAAAAGTTTAGTTATTATTTCAGTTCCAAAATCTCCCAGTGCTTCGATTTCTTCCACTGAGATATTGTATGGCCCGGGTGCTTTTCCTTTCTTCAGATGATGTATTGCATCCTCAACTTCTGCAGTCATTATTGTTGGATCGTCATTGTTTGTCTGCAGTTCTACATCTGGTCTATTATCATCATACAGTTCCCATATATACTCTGTCCATCTGTTTATTATATTGCTATGTCCAATTAATAAGTCACCATCTTTTTATTTTTAACATCCAGTGCTGTTACATGTCATCTTTCCTGTTAACATATTTATCTGTTGGTACATAGAATGTGAGTCTTTCCTGTAATTTTCCCCAATCTCTGTACACATTTGATTCAGCCAGGCTTCTTTAGCCACTTTGCATTTGTTCACTACTTCTTTCTGTTTCTAGAGTATTCCTCTTTATTATTTATTTTCTTCCTTCTTTCGTCCATCAACTGCAGAATTTTGGTTGACATCCATTTCTTTTTTGCAACTCTATGGGTTGATGGTATTGTCTCTTTTGATGTCTGCTGAATTGACTCACGCAACATATCCCACTGTTCATCAATAGTCTGTATAATTTCCATTGCATTATACCGGTTTTGTACAGTGACATTGTACTGTTCCTTAATTTTGTTATCTGTTATAAGAATTCCTAAATATAACTTGATGTTCTGTGGTGTTTTTCTAATGTTCTTTAGTTTTATTCTACTTTTTCCCTACAACTGGAACGTGGTCACTTAAGCAGTCTGCTCCTGGTCTAGTTTTTGCTCTCCAACTAAGCAGCTCCGGAATCTTCTACTAGATACATCTCTTTATTAACATGGCTAGCTAATGAAGGGCTGATTAATGTTACTTTTTGTGTTTATGTGTGTGCCATCTGCACAGTGAAGGTTGCCTAGAGTGTATCCACTGTTG
>CAJHNH020002268.1:100000-101606 GCA_905116865.2 Candidula unifasciata | reverse complement strand
CTGTTTGCGGGTCGAGTCAGAATCTTTTCGGATATTGTGTTTATGGGCCGATTTGTTCGGGATTAGAGGTGTTCGTGACCTAGGGTACGACTGTATAATCTTTGGCGGCTACCTTGCGAATGTGGCTTCATAAGACTAATGTGGACTGAGAACAGAAGAAGTGTGGATGTATTGCCAGCTGGATGATCTATGGCATTTAACAGCAGAATTGTAAGGGAAGAGACAGTGGGGTGGTATGTTTGTAGATGATGTGGAATTGAGAAGCTTACCTGATGTTGGAAAATAATAATCAGCACATATTTACGCGCGCTGGCGCGCACATATGAACACAGGATGAGAAACGTTTCTCGACAATCCCTCTCCCTATTACTGCCTCTATTTACCACTTTTGCGGTGTAGAGAGAGAGAGAGAGAGAGAGAGAGAGAGAGAGAGAGAGAGAGAGAGAGAGAGAGAGAGAGGAGAGAGGGGAGATGAGATATGGGGGGGGGGGTTGGCGGAAAATTTGGAGCCACATGGTGTTGCTGTAGAATTCTACTGTTGCTACCTTTGAATTGAAATAACCACAGTATATATATATATATATATATATATATATATATATATATATATATATATATGCCCATATTTAAATGTACTTGGCTGTCTTTCCCTGTCGCCCCCTCTCTCTGTCTGGCCGTCTCTTCCCGTTTCTGTTCCGCCCCCCCCCTCCCCCAATCCCACTTTTGGGCATGCAATAATATTGTTTTTAGTCCCATAGAACGCGTCACGTGTGGCTGTATTTACTCATATGCCCCAGTCACAAAATATTGTGCTTGTACGTTTTATATTTGGACACGGCATAGTCTAACACCCAACAACACAAAGGTCTCCTACAAGAGCTGTGTATTTAGCTCCCGCGGATGTAGTGTACCAATGAGTTTGCTGCTGTCAGTATAGTTTTTGCCTCATTCGGGCATCAGATATGACCGTCTGGGACTGAAAGAGTTAAAAGCATGCAAATGGACTTAGGATGTGTCAGTATTACTCTGGACAGTGTAACTTCCCCTTTCAAGCTATTGACTTGATGTTGAGACTCATTATTTGTAGAACAGTGGGCACTCAATGGGCCACTATCTCACCGGAAGCTTTTACTTCCCGTACCATTTCCTGATGTCCATTTTTAGAAGTGTTGATAAGGGAACCCAGGTTAGTTATATAAATCCTTCGCGCTTATTCGGGCTGCCGCATTGTTCACTTATAAAGGTCTGCTTTATTCCCCCTTTTTTAATTGGCAACGCTATTTTTAATTCACCCCAAACAAAGGAAATCACGGTGTTTCCAGGAAAGTCAAATATTCTAGACATGTTTTGGCTTGGGGTTAGGCTTAGGATTAAGATCTTTGTCAGCCCCGACCGCCTCACCGACTAACCCTAACTCTAACCGTAATTCTAACGCTAACCCTAACCATAACCTCAGTCCCTAGAATATAGGACTTTCCCGGCAACTTCAGGATGTCCGTTGTTTGGGGTGAATTCAAAACAGAGTACCTTACACTGTAACCAACCCACGCTGGACGGACTACAGGTTTACTAAAAAGAATTATATGGTTCCCTAATATAACTGTGC
>CAJHNH020002268.1:90000-95000 GCA_905116865.2 Candidula unifasciata | reverse complement strand
TTTGAACTGAAATGCTATAGAAAGATTCTTAGAATATCTTGGACGAAAAAGAGGAGAAATACTGACATCTTTAAAGATCTGAACATCAAGAAAGATTGGATAATAAACAGCATCCTGTCTCGGAAGCTGAAATATTTTGTCATATCAAGCGCCACGACGGATTGGAAAAAAAATAACAGCAGAAGGCATGGCACCAGGAAGGAGGGGCAGAGGCCGACCGACACGAAGATGGGCACAGGATATAAGTTACTCCTTGGGTATGAAAGTGCATGAGGCTGGAGAGCTAACAATAGACCGAGTTTCTTTCAGACAGACCTTGATAAGAGCGACGTTCTGCAAAAGACCTGATGATGATGTTTATGATCGATGGCTGACCTTAGCAGCCATTACAGTGTGATAATGAAACAGTTAGTAATGTAACAATCTAGAATAGAAGGGTTAACAGTAGCAGGGGACTATATATTTTGTTTGTGTAACTGTCTTGGATAGAGAGGTTAACAGTATCAGTGATTATATGGTAAATTAGTGTCGCTGTCTGTTATAGAACGGTAAACTGTAGCGTACTATAGTATGTTGGCGTAACCGTCTAGAATGGAAGAATTAACCGTAGCGAGGGACAAATATTATGTTAGTGAAACTGTCTAGGATAGAGGGATTAACAGAAGCAGGGACTATAGAGTATGTTAGCGTTATTGCCTAGAATAGAATAAACTGTATAGTATGTTAGAGTAATTGTCTAGAATAGAAAGGTTAACACTAGCAGGGGCTATATAGTATGTTTGTGTAACTGACTAGAATTGAAGGGTTAACACTAGTAGGGGCTATATAGTATGTTTGTGTAACTGACTAGAATAGAAGGGTAACACTAGCAGGGGCTATATAGTATGTTAGTGTAACTGTCTATGATAGAAAGGTTAATAGTAGCAGGGGCTATGTAGTATGTTTGTGTAACTGACTAGAATAGAAGGGTTAACACTAACAGAGGCTATATAGTATGTTGATATAACTATTTAGGATAGCAGAGTCGGCATATGTGGCTTAGGCATTGCGAACGCGTTTCGTAATGCCGCAGTGCAGGGTTTGATCCCAGCTGCGGGCAGTTTGTCTTGCAGTCGTTTTGATAGTGGTACCGAGAGCCGGCCGTTAAGCAAGCAGCGGTAAACTAATGCACGTAAATGTGCCTAGAAAAACTACAACAACTAAAAAAAAAATGCTGTGGTTGGTTCTGCAACGTCCTGTAAAGAATAGACAACTGGGGGAAAAAAGGATGGGACGGTTAACAAGTAGTATGGGCTTTATTATATGTTAATTTAACTGTTTAGGATAGCACGGGTATTGATAGTAGTGTGTTCATGGTTTCGTAATATAACGATGGCTGGGATATAACAGCTAAGATGGGTTAGAAGCCGACATCATTGCCCTTCTTCTTTCTACTGGGGACGTAATTGCATTCTGTTTAGAGCATAGCTACGATATCTGCGCCTTTCGTTTGACAGAGCTCCCGCCTTACCCATTTCCTCATTAATTGCCATTCTTAGCCTTCCTGGAAACTACTCTCAGATGTTTGTGGGTTATGAATGTATGTATATATGTTGTACCCCGCCAGGACATCACACAAGCGATAAACACCCGGTGATACAAAGTGCCACTATGCGGATGAGGATCACCCGTGGATATATACCGGAAAACCCCGTTCAGCTTTTCGACTATATTTCAGGCCCTGCTATGTTTAGGGCACCCGGCAAAAGCCACGGTAGGGCTTCAAAATAGCTAAAAATGGCATCCCATGACGGGATGACGAGAATGTAATTTGAGGGTTATTCTGAAAGCATACAAATGAAAGGAGATGAAGAGGATGGAAATGTGATTAAAAAAAGTAAAAATGAATAGAAGACAGATCATCTAGTGACATTTTATAGTGCTTGTATGAAATGGAATGTTGCGCTTTAACTAGATCACTGTTTTTATAAATTGAGGTCGCCAGCTCCATTCAGGGGCGTTTTATATTTGCATATAAAAGAGCCCGTTGGCACTCATGTAACAAAAATGCAGAAAGAATAACCGGCATACAGTAGTGAGCCAGTCAGTCTCAGAACCAGAGCTGCCGAAATTGTTTTTGGAGTAGTAGCAAATTTTGTGTGTGGAAAGTCACACCAAAAAGTATCAATTAAAAAATTTAACTTAAAACAGTAAACCTGTCATATATATACTGGCATATATATGTATATACACATACATATATATATACACATACATATATATATATATATATATATATATATATATATATATATATATATATACTCGCTTACCTCATGTCTAGTCAGAATTGAAATACTTTGTTTATTACATCATTCTTCTTCTGCCTTTCTATCCCCCAATGGAGCATAGGCCCTCAGCCAACTCACGCCAAGTCGTTCTATCCTTCGCCATTGCATGGAGCTCTCCCCATGTCCTCCCCACCTTTCTAACTTCGTTCTCCAGCTCTCTTCTCGGTGCATGTTTTGACCTTACTTTATTTCTGTGCCCCTGTGGGTTCCAATGCAAAGACATTCTAGTTATTCTGTTCTCATGTTTTCTCAGTGTGTGTCCTATCCAACGCCAGCGTCTTTTTCTCCCCTCTTTGGTCCACTGGAGCCTGTTTAGTTCTCTCCCTATTACATCATTGCTGTACCAATTTTTTTTAGTTACTTTGATGTCATTTCACCGATTCATTTATTGTTGTAGTCTTCACAGAAAAGTGATTTGTTTCAATCTTAAAATTGTTAAGAAGAGAGGAAACTCTTTCTACACTTGCAGAAGAATGAGGTAATGTCGAAAGACTAACATAAATGTTGATACTAACGGAAAGTCAGTAATTTATCTTCAATTTTCTTCTGAAATTATGAATGTATCTGGTGTTGTCCATGCATATTTGGTTGATCTTGCAACATTAGTTCTGAGTCGGTGACCGAGTCGCCCATTGCTTCGCCGGTAGACGACAGTATTTGGGTATGTCTGCTTTGATCGTATCGACACTGCAGGAGTCCTTTTCAGGCCTATTGGTGGCGTGAAATGCTAAGCCATATTATATGGCACAGATAACCTAGTTCTAATTATAACCTAAAGCTCTCCCTTTGGGGATACTGGCCGAAAGTGAGGATTTGTCTCCCCCTAGCAAAGCCAGCAAATATGAGTTCCTTCAAATTTTTAGTTCTTTACAGCATTCTTCTTTAATAAAGCTGTGAAATTTCATGACTAGTCGCGTAACCAACGGTTTTCCTTTCGTGACATTACTGGATCAAGCATACAATGCCAGCATTCAAAATATCGATGCATCATTTCTAGACAGACCAATACACAAATAAGGCAAATATGTGTCTAATTTTATACGAAAACGCCGCTGGAACTATGTCGGCCACGCCCTTAGAATGGATAAATCAAGACTTCCTTACCAAGCCCTCATTTGGACATCACAGGGAAAAAGATCTCGTGGAAGACCAAGGGAAACCCTACGTAGAACTATAATCAAAGGCTGCTCATGGGCGACTCAAACATCCAAGACCTACAACAGATTGCAACGAACCGCCATGCATGGAGAGTCATGACCTCTGCCCTATGTGCCGCACTCGACACAAGAGGAAAGACTAACTAACTAACTAACTAATTTCTAGACAGTGCCAAAACATTGGGCGTGGAACAAAAAGTACAAATTTGCTCAGCAGGAGTCAAATGGTACCAAATTTGTAGGAAAATACCACCTTCGACAGCCCTGCTGGGGGCAACTTCCGTCAGATAAAATAATGTCTAAGACATTTGTGTTTAGAATCACAAGCGTGGTTCACAAAGAATTCAATCTCCTTGAACATGAAATTCGTATTATAGGTGATCGGTGAAGGGGAAATAATTCCTCGAAGCAATCAATATATCGCTTGCTGGGGAGCGCATGAAATGTTTTTTATGAAGATTATTGTTATTATAGTTTTTAGCAGTAATAATAACTATTGTGTTATTATTATTATTATTATTATTATTATTATTATTATTATTATTATTATTATTATTATTATTATTATTATTATTATTATTATTATTGATATATTTGTCTGCCTGTTTAGGTGGGCGTCTATATTTGTGTGTGTATATGCATGCCTGTCTATTTTGTTGGAGTGTGGTTAGTATGCCCTCACAGACACACACGCTCTCACACACACACACACAAACACACATACACGCACACACACACACTCGTGCGCGCGTACACACACACACATACACTCGCGCGCGCGCGCACACACATATAAGTGGTATCTCATTACGAAACCTAAACACAAATCTGACGAAAGCTAAAAAATTGTTCGCACTTTACGTCTGTACATATTATTAATGCAAGAGACAATGCTCTGCTGTGTGGTTTAGATTTACACCCAGAAATATTTCCGTCGGGTTTTTGTTGCCTGAAGTGCATAGGTCATGACCTTGGCAGGGGGAAATCAAGGCAATAATCATATTTGATTGTGGAGTCAAAAAGCAAACGGAAGGAGAAAATAATATCACGCCCCCCCCCCCCCCCCCCCCCTCCCCACCCCACCATTTTTTCCTCTGTCTTTTAGCCAGATAAAATTGAGCATGTATTTGTATTTTGACTAGTACAATTGTTGTTATTAGCGTATAATGTACCCCAGCGGTTGTAAACTATTTTGACTCTCAGAGCCACTTTTAGAATTAGTTTCTTATGGACGGAGCTCCCTAGTTCTACTGTGATCTATGCCCTACAAGTTATTGTTATTTAGAAGTATTGTTATGGAGCGGAGGAAGAGTGGTTAGGTAGAAAGGGAAATTAAAGTAAAGAGGTGTCTAAACAGTTGCAGTAAAATTATATTTTTAAAACTGTAAATATGCATATGGCTGCGAAAGTCGATTGTGTCCTGTTCGAAGGCGTAGGATAATGACTTGCTTCTGGTCTATCCATAAAACGGTAATCGTCTTTTGTCAGTTTTTGGGGCTTCCTGATTGATTCG
>CAJHNH020002268.1:70000-85000 GCA_905116865.2 Candidula unifasciata | reverse complement strand
ATTCATTCTCTTTTTATAACCTATTCTAATGGAAGTGCAAAAAGTTAATAAACTGTTCGAATCTAAACTTGTTGATAAAGTTAAATTACTTGATGATCTCACCTTGCTATTTCACTCGGTAAAAGACTGGTGTTGCCAACTTCTAAAGCTGATTTGCTCACTTGCACTATAGAGAGCCATTTGGCTCCTAAGCCACACCTTGGATATTAAATCGAATAAAAAATTGATGATTTAAAAACAAAAGGACTGTTAACAGAGAATGAAGAGAACAAATTAAGAAAACGCTGTCAAGATTTCCTTATCTCATTATTGAAGCAATTGAAGCAGAGACTTCCTGAAAATCTAGATGTTTTGAAAAATATTTCACTTTTTTCTGTGAGCAACATACTTTAGCCAATAAAGGACATACCTAAATATTATAAAGTTATGAAATTTTTAGGGGCTACTGAAAATAGTGTCGCGGAAGCAGAATATAAGTTAACCAAAATAAAGTTAGCTGAATGGACAAACAAAACAGAAACTAAAGCGTTTGGAGTGAAGTGAGACAATTTAAAGATGCCTCATCAAACAGTCCATTCTGTAAGCTCTTTAAAGTGCCATGTCTGCCATGATACTACCCCACTCAAATGCTGACGTAGAAAGAGTTTTCAGTGCTAGGAATTATATCAAATCTAACCTAAAAAACAGAATGAAATTTAACCTCCTAAATGCTATCGTGCCATTAAAATTCAGCCTGATGAGACTAGAGAAATAAGCCTACTGTTCCACTTATAAAGAAATTTGAACAGCTAAAGCATACCAGGGTCATTTTGGATCTGAAGCATCAACTTCATTATCCAAGCTAAGTTTATCCTGTGGATCTTGTGAGGCAGACCTCAGTGAAGGTGGGGACATGATTATGTAGGGTAAGACATAACAAAAGCTATGTAATTTTTGACTTTTTCAATTTGGATGTTTTTTCTAGATCTTTTCTACGCAGATTTAGATCTTTTTAGATATTTTTTGACACCGTTTTGGATATTTTTTGTCCAAGAAAAGTGGCATCACTGGTTCTGACTTTAACTCAACGGCGGGTGGCGCGATGGGAGGTGGGGGCATTTGTAAGAGTAATTGAAAGCGGCCATGGCGTTTAGTGAGCAAGGTGTCAGATAGGTACATCTTCAATTTCTGATTCACGCACTAGTGACTGGGTATGTGCAGGTATTGCGTTATTTGGTTCACTGAAAAAGGAAACAAACTCATTTCGTCAATAAAATAAGTATAAGGACGTACAGCAAGGCACCAAGGCACGCGCGCGCGCACACACACCCTCACGCACGCACACACGCACTCATAAAGTTGGTGCGGACTGAAATAATTACCAGGAAATAAGAAACATAGAAAATAAAACTGACCACTTCATCAACCCAGTGCCAGTTGGTCTGTAACGGTGAAGGTCAAGAACACGCTGTCTCTTCCTCCATCCCTCTACCTTTCTCTCTCTCTCTCTCTCCTCTCTGCTCTCACCTCCCCCCTCCCTCTCCTCTCTCTTAAGAAAATCGAAAATCGACGTATCGGTATGTAAAATTATTTTCCATTTTTATATTCCCCAAGAAATAAAAATATGCAAAGCGCTAAAAGTGAAAAACAGAAAACACGTCGATAGATTATCTAATCTAATCTTCACTCACAGAAACATACACAAATTGAGCTTGCTTGTCAACCTGCTATCATCGCTCAATTCTACACCTTAGTGATACACACCACTCGAAATTCTAATCTAAATTCTAAAATGTTGCAGCAATACATATCTATTTAATTACACTTTCCCGCCCAATGTCGTTCTGCCTACGATCTTTCATTCTGATAGAATAATATACGCACCAGTCTGTGCGTTAAACACATCAAGTTTGTCATAATTGAAACATGAAACACGCATCTCCTTTTCTCCGCTGTTGTCTGTTAAGAGGCTTTTACTGTCGTCGTGTAAAGCTTAGTTATATTTGTAAATTTTTTTTTCCAGGCAGATACGCCTATTCCGACTTGAGTACTACTTCTTTTGCCTTGGCTTCTAAAGGGCAGTTGACACTGTTGTGTTGTGGTTTAAAGCTCGGCTGTAGTATCTAAGCGCTTGGGTTCAACACATCCGATTTCAGCGTCAGCAAATCCTTAATTAGTGGCGTTTTACTGTGTGTGTGTTACGGAGCAGTGATTCGGTTCTGCCTGGCTGACTGTCTCATCTTTTTCTTTCTCTACCCCTTTCCCCCTTCCCAGATCTACTTTTCGTTATTATTATTGCTATTATTGATACCCTTGACGTTAGTCTCCCCAAATAGAGTAGGTCACATTTTATTCACAAGTTTGATGGGCTGGTCGACTTTCCTGGAGGTTACGGGTGTGTCCCTCTCTGTTGTTTAGTTTATGCGATGTCTTGCATTTACGTTTTCATTCCGATAAAGAGAATGTCTGAACATAGGTTGCAGCACTCTCTAGGGGGATTGTGTTTGACCCAGTTTCTCCATGTTTTTGGAGTGTTTAAAACGCTGGCGTGCTGAAATATACATCACGCGATATCAACAGCATTGCGGAACACCCTCGTTCCCTTGTGCGAAGGCCACAGGGCTCAGGAACTACTAATCTGAGCTAGTGTGTATATGGGCGGGGTCTGGTTAGACTAACCTTAGTTTCACCTCTTGATGTAATGATGGTGCTGAAGGCCTCACATCGAAAAACATTGGATTTCGTTGCGGACAATGTTGGATTCAGGTCATCACAGAGAGAACACGAGTATTGCATACGGATACTGGACAATTTACTCAGATCAGAATATAAAGTTTACAATACTGCTTGCGATCTTTTGCGTATTGCATCTCAGGGAATTGTGTCGCCTACGGTGAACAAGCAAACTGGAAGATCGAAGTAAGTATCTGTGGGATATAGATATATAGAAGAAAAAGTCGTATTTTATGGAAACAGAAACATTCAAATAAGGAGATTGTGTTCCTGGTTCAGCCTTGTATTACCTCTTTTTCTTATTCGGTCATGTTTCACGGTCTCTTGTGATGGAATATAGTCACACATTCCTCTTGGTTGTTTTTTTTACCTACCAGATATAGTCATTTACATTCCCCGTTTGGGTTGAAGGACCCCATTTGGGGTGGGGGGGGGGGCGGGGGGGGGGGGGGGTGGGCGAGAGGGAACTTGGGGGGGGAGGACCCCTAACAAGCATCTCGATTAAGTAGGTTGTTTCTTTTGAAGTTTACCAGGGGATTTGGTCGACGCCCCAAACTCAAGGGAAAGGCGAGATTGATGTACATTCAGACAGTTACCGGTACAATCGGAATTGAAACTCCTCGCTTGATGCTTAAGATTGGGGGGGGGGGGGGGGGATTGACAAAACTTGAGGAGGGAGGGGGGGGGTCGTAGCGCTTATCGGAGTGTCCCGAGTGCTATAATTTCGATTAGAAATTCAACATTTAACTTTCCTCTGAAGTGCATCAGCCTGAGAGACAAGGAACTGATAGAAGAAATGAAATGATAACCTGCCCGCTAGGCCACCTGGTGACAAACTCCTTGTGGTCCGAGTTCGCACTCGGGGTACGCAGAAAAGACACACATTTCCCAGACTGATATCCATCTATCATGAAATCAAGGACGAAAGGTTGCGATATCCATAGTTCCGATCCAAAAAGTTTACAACTCATGGTTTCTGAATCCGTTTTAAAAGACAAAGCTTTCTCAGTGGACACTGGCGAACCGCTTGATGGTACGAGATTCCCGCTTGATGGTACGAGATTCACCGAAAGTGCTCTCCTATCCTGCCCACGTTATCAGATGCAAATTGCAGCGAAGAACGATTAAAAGCAGGTCACAGCAACTAGGTCTCAAATTCGTAGAGGGAAGACAAAGATTAACGAGACAACAATCAATCAGATGATAACGTTATCTTTCCTCATGGAAGCCCACTTCAATGAGTGGAATCATACATCAATTTTTGTAGTTGTCTTGACAAATATTTCGAAAGATCAAGATTACGAAAAAGACAGCGACCTTCTGTTGGGGAAATCTGTTCTTTGTACAGTCGCAGTTAATTACACACCTACCAGCTTGCTATGCCTGTCGCCTTTTGGGGCGTGAAAAATACTCAAAACAAAATATATGTTGCAGCTGATAACTTTTTTCTTCCGGAAATTACCTTGGCTCTCAGGTCGAACTAGCCTTGAGTGGGTGCCAGGTGCAGTCCTGGCAAGTAAAGTCGGCTGACCTGATGCTGACCACATCACCCACCAAATGCCGATTGTTCTATAAAATATAGGTCTAGCCCTAAATGCCCAGCACGTTAAAGGAATGGAAAAGAGTCCTTTAGCTGGCACTAGTAGCGTGCAAACTCTTCGCTGATTGCCGACGAACAGAACGGAGGACCATGGGTGTGACATCAAACGGCACACAAGAACGACGAAGATGGTAAAGCTACAACTGGTACTGCTGTAGCGGCGAGAAACAAAGAATGATTATGGCAATTACAGTGTAGACCTGATAAGGGGGACCCAAGGAAATGGTTCTTATCAGAAATTCCGGTTCTTAATTTATAACGTACCCCAAACACGAAATTCCCGTAGGTAATCCACAGCTGACCTGACAGTCCATTATTTCAAGGGGTGCAAGTGTGCTGTTGTGTGGTGCAGTTTTTGAGTGTTCATCTAGTGTATTCTAACCCTAACTCTAACCCTAAAATTGGCTGTAGATAAATCGCGAGAAACTACAACCTGAAAACCCTAGAATTTATTGGGAATGTCTCCCGTGACGTAGTCGTGACGTCAAGGGGTAAGTTATAAATTAAGTACCGAAATTCCTCTTATCCAGATTCGAATTCGAGCAAGAAACAAAAATGTTCGGGGATGAACAGATTGTTCTCCATAACATAAATTTGCCACATCCGAGATCACCATAAACGGTCTGCACTGTACTAATAAACCCTGAACATGGTACCAGGAAGGAGGGGCAGGGGCCGACCGACACGAAGATGGGCACAGGATATAATTGACTTCTTGAGTACGAAAGTACATGAGGCGGGAGAGCTGGCGAGAGACCGAGTTTCTTTCAGGCAGACCGGGATGAGAGCGACGTTCTGCAAAGGACCTAATGCTACATGATGATGATGATGGAAGTAGCATACCCATGAGTTTAGTATTGCCATTCTTAACTCCCTATGATATTAGGTGGAACCTTGTGGGACTGAAAGAGTTAAGAGGCCTCAGACATAGGGTGGTTGCTAGGTTATTTGTACTCAGCAACTGACCGCCAGTTGGTTATTTTGTCAACATAACGGTCGTCATGTTTTTTTTCTTTCGCCCAGAACATTCAGTGATAATCATTTTGTCATGGGACGTCCCGGAATTTCCTAGTCCAGTGGATCACTTTTGGGCGTCCGCGAAACAGATTTAAACGGTCCTTTGTATCACCATCGTTATCATTATCATCATCATTATCATCGTCTCCTCATCATCGCCGTCGTCGTCATCATCATCATCGCCGTCGTCGTCATCACGTCATGATCGACGTCATCGTCGTATCATCTTTGCCGTTATCATCGTCATGGTTATCATCATAATCATTATCATCGCCATCATCCTATTCATCATCATCGTCATCATTCTCCTCCTCCTCCTTTTGCTGTGCCCTTGAGCGTCAGGTTTTGAAGAGGCATCGGGTTCGAGTTTGCTTGTCTGCTACCTAGATGCTGGTATTCACGGCCTCAGATATTCCTTGTATCCATCGCTTGCGTGGTATCATTATTCAAACACAAGCCTTTACTTTTAGAATGGACTCCTATTTGTGTGGTTCTGATGTTTAGAAATGATGGTCAGTTCTTCAGTGTGACCATTCTAGAGTATATGGTCCATGACATGACATCGAACACAATAGCGGTCCTCAGCTGTTTGCTAATTGGGAACCACTACACTTGATGCGAGTTCTATTCTATGACCGCCAGAGCCTAGCTGCTACACCGAAGCGCTGCCATACGTTGCTAGTCATCTGTCTGTCTGACTGTCTCGCTTTCTCTCTCTCTCTTTCTCTCTCTCTCTCTGTTTGTGTGTGAGTATGTGTGTGTGTTTGTAGGAGAGAGAGAGAGAAAATAAAAAAATATCTATGTTTGGCAAGGGTGTGTGTGTGTGTGTGTGTGCGTGCGTGCGTGTGTGTGTGTGTGTGTCGAAGACTCAATTGTTTTTTAAATATCACGGACCCCTTATATTCCGCTCACTACCTGGCGTCCATGGACCACTAATTTCCAGACACTGGCGTTTACTGTTAAGGGGTAAGAGAGAGTGTTACAACACTAGAGAAGCGATAGGTGGCGTTTGAGTGGCAGAGTAAACAGAGTTGTAGAAGAGTGACATGTTTGCTCAGCGACTGGACACTTGTCACCATCTTCTTCTTTTCTCTACTCCGGGAAGGCCTCGCAGCGTCAGGACAAGAAGAGATCTCTGGAACGGGTCCTCCTGTTCGCTTCAGATAAAGTACTTTTCAGTGTCTCTGATTGTGTTAAAAGCATCAGAAAGTCAGAAAACCCAGTCTTACCACTTTTTGAAAATGTTGGACTGTCCTGTGACGTCAGCTGGGGTAGGATATCACGAAAGAACCGAACAAGTAAACGTCATATCGACTGTATTGGACCGTAAATTAAGGGAGGTGAAGTTACGTCACTGGCGAGATCAGGCTTTGTAGAAAGCAAATTAATCCTCAAAAAGGATACCCTGGCACCAACGAAAAATCGGATGTTTGCAGTTCTCTCTGTCCTTATGATCAGAAGTGTCCTGAAATAACACTTTCATCCGCCCAAACACCTGCAGTATATAAACATAATCTGCCCTTGTCATCCCACTTTGTGCCAACTGATTTGACCCATTGGAGAATACTAGTCTTATCTTTGGAAGAGGAAATGCAGCCTGAAAACAATGTTAGGGCAGGGCGGACCATGACTCTTAGCATTGCTTGGCAGCTGGTATTGGAAGGGGAGGGCGTTCTGACAGGCGGCCAGACAGAACACTCTCTTGTGATCTGGTAGCTTCTTCCGTTTACTTTATTTTCAGACATATTAGAGTAACCTTTCCTTTGGATGCTGCGTGAGCATTGTCCGGACATGGGACCACAAAAAATATTGGGAATGGATGTGGTCGGCTTCCCTCTCAAATGTTCTTAGTGCAAGAAGGAACTCAGATCTTATTTATTCGCGCAATAATAAAAATAATAATAATTGCACAGAGCTTTGAGGCCCCTGTTACTAAAAAAAAAAATGTGTTGGGGAGGGAGGTGACCCCTTCAAAGGCTAAAACCTGTTTAATTGAGCAGTAATAATTATATTGATAATTATTATAATCATTTGAATTATATACTGAAAAAAAAAAAAAAATAATGTTTTTGGAATACTGTAATATTTAATGAATCAAGAAATGGTTGAAAACATCGTTTATATTGGATGGCGGTGGAAAAGGGGAAAGGGGGATTATGCTTCGTTTAACTGTGCAATAATAATAATGACAATAATGAAAATTAATGAGCTGAATATAAAATAAAAGGCATGTTTTTAAGGATGATTAACGTATATACCTTAACAAATGCAACAGGGGTGGGGGTGGGGGGGGCTGCTGTTTGAATATGTATTAGGCCGGAAAAGGGGGAGGGGGTTAAGGTTGCTTGAGATAGAAGGCTGCTTGAGATAGAAGGTTGCTTGAGACAGAAGGTTGCTTGAGATAGAAGGTTGCTTGAGACAGAAGGTTGCTTGAGATAGAAGGTTGCTTGAGATAGAAGGTTGCTTGAGATAGAAGGTTGCTTGAGATAGAAGGTTGCTTGAGATAGAAGGTTGTGTGAGATAGAAGGTTGCTTGAGATAGAAGGTTGCTTGAGACAAAAGGTTGCTTGAGACAGAAGGTTGCTTGAGATAGAAGGTTGCTTGAGACAAAAGGTTGCTTAAGACAGAAGGTTGCTTGAGACAGAAGGTTGCTTGAGACAGAAGGTTGCTTGAGACAGAAGGGTGCTTGAGATAGAAGGGTGCTCGAGATAGAAGGTTGTATGAGATAGAAGGTTGTATGAGATACAAGATTGCTTGAGACAGAAGATTGCTTGAGACAGAAGGTTGCTTGAGTCAGAAGGTTGTGTGAGATAGAAGGTTGTGTGAGATAGAAGGTTGTGTGAGATAGAAGGTTGCTTGAGATAGAAGGTTGCTTGAGATAGAAGGTGTTGAGATAGAAGGTTGCTTGAGATAGAAGGTTGCGTGAGATAGAAGGTTGCTTGAGATAGAAGGTTGCTTGAGACAGAAGGTTGCTTGAGATAGAAGGTTGCTTGAGATAGAAGGTTGCTTGTTGATAGAAGGTTGCTTGAGATAGAATGTTGCTTGAGATAGAAGGTTGCTTGAAATAGAAGGTTGCGTGAGATAGAAGGTTGCTTGAGATAGAAGGTTGCTTGAGATAGAAGGTTGCTTGAGACAGAAGGTTGCGTGAGATAGAAGGTTGCTTGATATAGAAGGTTGCTTGAGATTGAAGGTTGCTTGAGACAGAAGGTTGCTTGATATAGAAGGCTGCTTGAGATAGAAGTTTGCTTGAGATAGATTGCTTGAGCCAAGGCAGTCCTAAGACGGACTTGCTTGTACCGCAGGTTCTAGGGCTTATACTATGGTCTCTGCAATACTCTCTTGAAGTTTGGCTGTGGCTTGAGGAACTTCATCTTGCGTATTGCCTCTTGTCGTCATTAATTCTTGCTAATCGACAGCCTCATTGCTTTTTTGTGAAGCACCTATTTGATGGAGAGTTTCCGCTCTGATGTGTGTATTCACAGTCCCGAGATTCGCGTGAGTGTAATACCAGCGTTCTCTTCTCTAACTCAATAAAACGCTGTTCAAAGCCACAGCTTTGCTACTAGAGCAGTCAGCAATCAATAGGCTGTTGCAGTCAGGCGATCATAAGAAGGAGGCCACTTGACAGATCTGACAAGTCGGCTTTTGATCTATTCTGGCAGTTATCTTTATGGCACGACTGTATATGAGCGAGCGCCCGCACACTCACCCATTCGGCGTCACTTTACTGAGACAGTAGTAATAGTTATATTTTATATTTACAGATATGGTACTATATATATATATATATATATATATATATATATATATGGATATATATATAGATAAACACATGGTTGGATGGATTGATAGATAAACACATGGGTAGATCGATAGATACATATATAGACACAGACTTATATATATATATATATATATATATATATATATATATATATATATATATATATATATATATATAGAGAGAGAGAGAGAGAGAGAGAGAGAGAGAGATACAGACAGACAGGGAGGGAGGGGGAGAGATAGAAACATACAGATATTTTGATGCTGAGAGAGAGAGAGAGAGAGATAGGAAGAGAGAGAGAGAGAGAGAGAGAGAGAGAGAGAGAGAGAGAGAGAGAGAGAGAGAGAGAGAGAGAGAGAAAGAGATACCAGATAATCTTTAGTAACTCTCCCTCAATAAATTACATCCATTGTGAAATCCTAGTTGCAGCCTCCCTGGATGGCGGCAAATGAAATCAGAGCTGTGGCTGGTTACTGTAATTTGTTTGCTGGCGCTGCTGCTGCGTTCTCATTTGTTATTTTAGGCATGGCTTTGCCTGGTGGCTTTTGTGTGGTTTTTAATATTGAGATTTGCTTCCATCATCGACCGGCGCATTTGGTTTCGTCAGTGCGAGATTCCAGCGACCAACGGCTGCTGAATGGGACACAGTGCTGACTGGCACTTCTCATATAATGTAGCTGCTAATTTGTCCTGTCTGTGAGGTTTCTCATTGCTTGTGTGCCTGTTATTTGCCTGTCCTCCTGTCTGTCTGTTTGTTTGTCTGTCCGCTAGCCCGTCTGTCTGTCTGTCTGTCCTCCTCCACTTTTTATATATTGTAGCCGCTAATCTGTCGTATCTAAAGTTTCTGATTACTTCTATGCCTGTTGCCAGTACACCACTATGTCTTATCTTGTCTTGCCTTGTCTTTGCCCTGTCTGTCTGTCTGTCTGTCTGTCTGTCTGTCTGTCTGTCTTTCTGTCTGTCTGTCTGTCTGTCTGTCTGTCTGTGTCTGTCTGTCTGTCTGTCTGTCTGTCTTTCTTTCTTTCTTTCTTTCTTTCTTTCTTTCTTTCAAGTTTTACTGGCCGCATTTTATTTGCGGTTACTTATGTCCGCCAGCCTGTTCTAATCGGTCCGTGTGCTTCTGCATGTCTTTTTCCTTTGCGATAACGTTCCACTCCAGAAAATTGTAATTATTCAACACATTTTACAAGAAAACCTCGTTTACTCACTGTTGTTAAATTTACTCACTGTTGTTCAATTTGCTCACTGTTGTTCAGTTTGCTCACTGTTGCTCATTTTGCTCACTGTTGTTAAATTTACTCACTGTTGTTCAATTTGCTCACTGTTGTTCAATTTGCTCACTGTTGTTCAATTTTCTCACTGTTGCTCATTTTGCTCACTGTTGTTCAGTTTGCTCACTGTTGTTCAATTTACTCACTGTTGTTCAGTTTGCTCACTGTTGT
This sequence comes from Candidula unifasciata, assembly GCA_905116865.2. Classification (NCBI taxonomy): domain Eukaryota; kingdom Metazoa; phylum Mollusca; class Gastropoda; order Stylommatophora; family Geomitridae; genus Candidula; species Candidula unifasciata. Next base: position 74,446 of record CAJHNH020002268.1, on the reverse strand, counting down.
TCAATTTACCCACTGTTGTTCAATTTACTCACTATTGTTCAGTTTACTCACTATTGTTCAGTTTGCTCACAGTTGTTCAATTTACTTACTGTTATTCAACCCCCCCCCCCCCCCTCGAGTCACTCAGACAGTCATGTGCCGTCACCACAGTGAAAGTTGTCTCCAGTAGAACTCTAGCATACACTGACTTCTGTCCTGGATGTACACTCTTTGAGACTGCTGCTTGTCCATCTCTTGATGCTATCATCTCACTCGGGGCCGCCTTAGCGCAGTCGATACGAGACTCGCTTTCGAATTCAGCAGCGATTCGCTGCAGCCACGGCCGGTGTTCGAAATCGGGCGGTTCCCGGTCTACCTATCCTCTAGGAAATGGGTAGTAGAGGTAACATTCTGAGGTAAATAGAGGAACGTCACTGTAGCTACGGAGCTGCTTGCGGACTTGGAAACAGGCGAACAGTTTCTTATTAGCTGTCCGTACTGGTGGCAGAGCACTTATGGTTTTAACCGTGTGTAATGACGCTAGTTCACATCTGCTGACATTACCTTTACCTTATCTCACATGTTTTGATGTCTGTCTCGGTCACGTTTCCTATCAACTGCTTTTCCACAGTGGTAGTTTTTATAAGAGCGTTATATCTTTTAATATGACTGAAGTCTTTTAAACGTCTCTTTTTTATTCACTTTAGAGACTATATTTTACGTTCGTAATCTCCTCAGAACTTCTGTTTCATTATTTTTATTTGAAGGAAATACGACCCGTGTTCCTGTATATCCACATCTCCAGAGAGAGTTCGATTTTCTCCTAGGAGACACTAGCCGTCTCATATTTCATCACCAGGTGCTGGCATTCACAGACAGCCCGAGCCATTTCACATCCAGTGTGTCTCAGGGGCGCTGACACAAAGAAAACACGAAAGGAGGCTGCTGAGCCACGTTTTAATTTTCTCGGAGCGAAAGGGGGAGGGTCAGCGGGGTTGAGTCTTGATTAAGTGCGCATTAATAATAATATTGCACACACACACCCCCCCCCCCCCGGTTATTGCTAGAAAATTGTAAGGGGACTGAGTAGCTGCCCCACCCCCCCCCCCCACCACCCCAATGTTTTCTGTATTTGCTGAAGGGCGAATATAAACATGTATTTGAAGGATATTATTACTTCTGTAAGCAGTGTCTAAACCACGCGGTTTAGAAGGAGAGCATTTATCCCTGTTATACCTGACGAGAATGCCCTGTTACCAAACTGTCACAGAAAGCAACGTTCAAGAAATACAGTAAACACAGAGCAAGGCGAAGACCACACAAGAGATACAGCGACATTATCAGGAGCACCCTAACAGAAACGAACATTAGCTTGTACAATGAATTGGAAAAAAGCGCACAAACGATCTTTACCCCCCCCCCCCCTCCCACCTCTACATCGCTGAGATAAATGGTTGAAAAGAAGAACAAGAAGAAGTTACATTTTAAGACTGAAGGGTCTCATCCTATCTATAAAATTATAGTTCTGGGGAATGAGGTAATATGCCTGATCTCTTCAGATTCTGGCGCCCCTTCCAGGTTCCGGCGCTCCCGATTTGTCTCACAACCAGGCTTGTTTATTTCTAGCCTGAGGTCTCCCGGTCGTTTATTCATTGGCGAGTCTTGTATTAGGTTAATACTGATAAAGTACTCTATGATGGTATTAGTCTAGCGCTTAAGCGTCTAGTTTGTAGGGGCAAGATGTTTCCATCTTTCCTCATAGGAACGGAAGTTCAATGTAAATATTGATCCCGGGCTGACGCTGTGTTATTGCGTCCTGGCTGACGAAGGATGATCGCATTGAGTTGACCATGTGTGGTAATAGAAACTCTGTCAAAGCCCGTTATATATTTGAGAAGGTACCGTTGGTTAGTGTTGTCTAATTCCTGTGAGTACATATATGTCAGACAGGTCTGTTGGAGACCTCATAGTATTCTTGTCTCAGTGACGATGTCTAGGCTGGACTGTTATTTGGCGATAGCATAGCCGTATATTTCCTGACATTCTAATTAGAATTTCATTTGTTTAAAAGAGGTTTCATCATCGTGTAGCAAAGCCTTTACAGAACGTTACTCTCATCACGGTCTAAGGACAGAAACTCCATCTCTGGCAAGCTCTCCTGTCGTGTGCACTTACCTCCCCATGGTTTCATTTATATCTTGTGCCCGACTTCGCTCTCCTCGGCCCCTACCCCTCATTTGCGGTACCGTTTTTGCTATAGTTTAAAATAGTTAGAAACACGTTATTTACGGCTTCTAGTTACCGTTGCACAGGAAAAGGAGGGGGGGGGGGGAGTGAACTATATAAAACAGGGAATGGGCCGTTAGCCGGAGGGCCGCATGACTAGTTAGGTTAGGATTCCTCCCCCCCCCCCCCCCCCGGTGGAAGGGGGGGGGGGATTCCACTGCCCTTTCGAAGATTCGAACCCGGGCCTCCTGAATGAGAACCTATCGTTTTTAATCGCTTGAGCAGCCTCTTTTCGTATTGAACAGTAGGCTATTCTCAGAATAAAGGGCACATATTATGGCGGCCCAAAACAGGGCCTCAGTCACATGTAATTTGCGAACTTCCGGCGACTTAATTTTGCGGACTTCAAGCGACTACCGCCGAGAGTATCCACCACGCCGCTCACGCGGCGTGGATTAGGCTAAACTAGATGGCTGGGACTCACCAGCAAAGCTGCGGGAGATGCGGATGCTGCTACTGGTGAGTCCCAGCCATCTAGTTTAGCCTCGGCGGTTGCGGTAGTCGCCGGAAGTTTGCTAATTAGGTCGCCGGAAGTACGCAATGGACATGTGACTGAGGCCCTTTTAGGGTGTTTTTACGGCCACCATAATAGGTGCCCGTTATTCGGAGGATAGCCTAACAGTAAACATAACAATTACATTAAAAGAAAAATGCCCACATATATAGTGACGGAGAGACTAACCAGGATAGATTTGCGTCTATTCCACAGCTCAAGACTGTCTCGCCTACATGCAGAATGGCAGCGAGCTGATCAAAGTCCGCTCCAACAGTCGCCAATATCATCGCTTCTTTACTCTCAGCCACGATGTTTCCGAGATTCGGTGGCAACCCACCTCCAAGAAACCACACAAGGCAAAAAGTGAGTATTTTGTGTGCGCGTCTGCATGCGTGCGTGCGTGCGTTTGTGTGTGTGAGTTATGAGTTAGATTATCTTCACAGCACTCCAGACACATCTATAGGCGCGCAATGGGGGTCCATGGAACCCACATGGAAACTTCGGAAGCCTGCTACAGACCCTATATGGTTTGTTAGCCGCACAGGAGAATTTATTATAACTTATGAACAGTTAGGTTAGTTGCGTATCCTTTACAGGACGTTGCAGAACCAACCACACCAGCCCCTGGCTGTTGTGTGATTTTACTAAGCAAATTTACGACCAGTAGTTTGCCATTGCTTTCTGGGCGGTCGGCTCCCTGATACCACTGTAGAAACCAACGCAAGGCGTATGGCCCTCAACTGGGATCGAACCCGGTACCCTGGCATTACGAAGCGTTCGCATCGACTTAGCCACAAAGCCGACTATGTACAGTCCCAAAAGAAATTGAGTCCTTAAGCTGAGAAAATAAAAATACGGACATGTTTACATACATTTGTTTTGCGACCTGAAATCCTCGGGTACACGATCCGTTCTCCTCTATACGTGCGACACCGTCCTGACACAGACAGCGGAGACGGCGGTTTCAGGGTTGAATGTTTATGAACCCAAGTTATTTTCCGAAACAGCGTATTTATTTTGTTGGAAATATATGTTCAGAAATCGAATTGGTCCAGGAAGGTTGGATACGAGAACCACAGCTCCGCTATCTATCAAAACGGCACAGCTTCTAGACGCGCCCCTGATAATTAGGGTTCCAATCAGCATTAGAGGCGTTACGTGGAGGCCGCGAAGGCGCAGTTGATAAGAGGGTCGCTTTCAAATCCAGCTGCGACTCGCTGCAGCCCACGGTCGGTGTTCGAAACCGGGCGGTTCCCGGGGTTCACCTAGCCTCTAGGAAATGGATCCCAGAGTGATCTTTTGGGTAAATGGGGGAACGTCGCTGTAGCTACAGAGTTACGTGCGAACGGCGACACAGGCGGACAGTTCTTATCGGCTGTCTGTACTGGTGGCAGAGCACGTATGGTTATAACCGTGTGCAGTGACGCTGGTTCACATCTCCCGACTTTACCTTTTATTAGAGGCGTCCGTGGCGAAGGCGTTGGCAGTCCGACTTGTAATTCCAACGTACTGCGATCGAAAACTCACTGCTGGCTACGAGGATTTTCATCGTGGTATGGGGCGTCACAGGGTCGACCCAGCCTAAAATGGGTACCAGGATGGATGTCCTGGGGATGTAAAGACGGCCTGCGTAATGCTGACCACATTACCCACCTAGTGCCGATTAGTCTGTAAAAATATGGGTG
>CAJHNH020002268.1:57500-65000 GCA_905116865.2 Candidula unifasciata | reverse complement strand
GCAGGCACGCATGCTCGCGCGCACTCACACACACACACACACAAGCACTTTCACACGCGTCTATTGTGTTAAATGTACTTCCCAGCTGAGCTGTCGGCAGTCCTCCCCGCTGTATCTATCCACATCCATCTGAAGGCTATAAATGTATATAGCTACAGAAGGGCGTGATCTATCCATGTCCAGACTACGGCAGACATTCATAGCTGTCCGCATAAAAACCACAGAAAGAGAGCAAACTTTGACAAGCATGGAGCAGACACTTTTATGACAGCATGTTTGTTACGTTGGCACACATGCGAGCAGTCTTCGTCAAAACAATCCAGCTCCCTGGCTTGTGTGGTCTCTTTAACGTTATTTTAAGCGGTGGTGTTACATGTGTATCATAGTTTCGTTTGATGCAGCGGTTCTGAAACTTTTTTCGCCGCGGCACCCATGTAGGGCACACGAACACACACACACACACACACACACACTTCGCGGCAGACCTACACTTAAAGCGGTTTGAATACTTAGATAAAAAAAAAAAAAAAAGAAACGAAGGGCACTTTTAATGTTTAGCTGTCTATAATGCGATGAATGAAACTGTTTAGATGAATTTTTCATTATTTCCTTTATGTGTATGGGAAGTTTAGTTACTCAGATAACTTGACCCAGAAAGTTTTCTCATGAATACGTTTTTTTAATGTCAGCGTATGTTGAGAATGCACTGCAGCCTTGCCAAAAGCACTGTCTTCTAAATACATCTGCATCCAGATGGCCTTCTTTTTGGTATGTCTGTTTTAAAAGTGCTGTCTCCGCGGATCTTAAGCAGATTTAGAACAATTCTTGATTATTCCCGCGGCACCCCTGGCACACACTCGCGGCTGCCCTGGGTGCCTCGGCACCCAGTTTGAGAAGCGCTGGTTTAATGGACGAATGTCTGGAGTTAAACGTTTGTGTTTGTTAGCGGTTATCTACGGCAGCGATGTAATTCATATCAGCTCAGTGGGTGGGGTGTCATTTCCATAGAAGGGTTTTAGAACCAAAGAAATGGTCATTAAAACTAGTGTGGAAGTAGAAAAATAAAAATAAGAAGAAGGAAGAAGGAATACGGAGAGGGCGAGGAGGAAGAAGCAGGAGCGAAGAAGTAGAAAATTATTTGGATATTTAATTAAGTTACATGATACAGAAGAGTTAATAGAAAACACATGTGAGAATTCCTATGGCAGGCAAGACTATACTGTAATTTGGAGGAGGTAGGTTTGAATTATATTTTTTTGGGGGTCAAAACACACACACACACACACACACACACACGCTCGCCCGCGCGCGCACACATGATGTTGTCTAGTCTCTATTTTCCCCATTTACTTATGTAAGTGCCAATCAGTGCTTGTGAACCTTGCTCTCCGTGTCAAGTCAAAGAAACGGGTGAAAAGCTTTGTCAAGTATAGAATAGACACTTTTATTATAGCATGGGAAGAAGCACATTTAGTGTTTCACTGTTTCAGCACACTATGGCAGACATGCAAGCAATCTACGTCAAAAACAATCCACTCCCCTCAGCAATCTACGTCAAAAACCATCCACTCCCCTCACTTATGTGGTCGCCTAAACGTTCTGTTAAGCGCCGATGTGACATCTATAGGGTGGTTTCGTTTAATGGTTGTATGTTGTGAGTTAGTTATACGCTTGTGTTGTTAGCGGATATCTACAGCAGAGATCTAAGTCATTTCTGCGCATTGTACTCATAACTGAGGTATGGGCGTAATGCCGAGGTGAGAGTTGTAATGCTGAGGTGAGAGTTGTAATGCTGAGGTGAGAGTTGTAATGTTGAGGTGAGAGTTGTAATGCCGAGGTGAGAGTTGTAATGCTGAGGTGAGAGTTGTAATGCTGAGGTGAGAGTTGTAATGTTGAGGTGAGAGTTGTAATGTTGAGGTGAGAGTTGTAATGCCGAGGGTGGAGTTGTAATGTTGAGGTGAGAGTTGTTATGCCGAGGGTAGAGTTGTAATGCTGAGGTGAGAGTTGTAATGCTGAGGTGAGAGTTGTAATGTGGAGGTGAGAGTTGTAATGCCGAGGGTAGAGTTGTAATGTTGAGGTGAGAGTTGTAATGCCGAGGGTAGAGTTGTAATGCTGAGGAGAGAGTTGTAATGCCGAGGGGAGAGTTGTAATGTCTAGGTGAGAGTTGTAACGCTGAGGTTAGAGAGTTGTAATACCGAGGTAAGGGTTGTACAGCAGAAGGAAGAAGTGTGGAAAAAACAACTGCGAGTGAGAAGAAGAGGAAGAAGAAGATGAGAAGGGAAGGAAGGAGGCGGCAGAGAAAGGGGAGAACATGTCGAAGGTCCCCCCTCCCCCTTTCCCACCGCCTTTCCTTACTTGAGATCGTTCTAGCGAAATGTCATAGTTACTTCTCGCTGGGGACCAGATGGAGTCAGTCCAAATCCGCTAGCCAATAGCGTGGAGTGGTTTCTAGACAATCGGGAAGTTCTTCTTCTTCTTCTTGTGTTCGCTTTCTGATTTACACCGACAGACAGGTTCTTGTGATAAACTTGACTGTTTTAATGAGTTCATTTTTAGTCCCATACAACTTTGTGTACAGTGGTGATTCACTGGGCCAGTATTCCTTTCTTAATGGGCTGAACAAGGGACAGTCTTGCAGGACATGTTCTGTAGTCTGCACACATAGCCCATAAGGGCAAAAAGGTGAACTACTTAGACGAAGCCTGTGCATATGCTGGTTAAGTTTGTTATGTCCTGTCCTGAGACGTAGGACAATGACCTGCCCATGCCGGTCAAGTAAGTGGTAGTCATCTCTGGCCAGACTCTGTTCACTTCTAATAGCCTGGATGGCCCTTTTCTTCTCATAGTATGTTACTGCATTCTCTTCCTGGTCTTCTGCCCCTTTTTTAGCAAGTTTATCTGCGGTTTCGTTTCCTGGTATACCACAGTGGGATGGCACCCACTGGAGTACAGTACACTTTTGGGCAGTCACCTTGCCAAGTTTAGATCTCAAGTGAGGGAGTTTGCCACTCTTGAGGGCTTGAAGCACTGAAAGCGCATCTGTGAATATAACCACTTGGTGGCAGTCAGAACTGGTGTTGTGTAACATTTCGGCAGCCTGCTCTAGTGTTACAATCTCTGCTGTGTAGTTGGAACAGAATTTACCAGTGGGTATCCACTTTGTGTGGCGGTGGTTGCCTGGGTATGTAATAAAGACTCCAGCACCCCCATTTTTTACCGCGCTGGTTGCTGATCCATCTGTGTAAACATGTATCCATGACTGTTCGGGATAGTTTTCATGAATCATGCTAAGAGCAGCTGTTCGTTTTTGAAGATCATTGGACTCATCTCCAGTTGTGAATCCATTGACTGAAGTCATTATCTGTATTGTATCACTGACTTGCTCCCAAGGTACAGGGTATAGGGTAGGTTTCAGCGGTGTTGTTCTAATAGGTAGATCAGCTTGATATTGTCTTCTAAGTCTTTTCCCCCGATGGACAAAGCTGCTACGTTTGAGACGCCCTAATGCCAGATCATCTAACCTTTTATTCATTGGGTGTGACTGCATACTATTAAACTTCTCCATCTGGATCATAGTTTTAGTGTCTCTTCTATAGGACAATGTCTGCATTGCAGTTATTTTCTGCATCTTCAGGATTGGTGCAGTTTTCATGGATCCTGTGATGAGTCTAAGAGCTTGATTTTGCACTCCGTCTAACGATTGTAGGTGGGAATTAGCAGCTGTTGACCATGCTGTTGCACCAAACTCCAAGTGGGGTCTTATCGCTCCATTATAAACTTTCTTTAGGGTTTTTCCATTTGCTCCCCATCCTGTACCTGCCAATTTTCTAAGTAGGCCTAGTCGTCTCCTGGCCTTCCCTTCTACATTTTCTATGTTTGCTCCATGTGAGCCTTTTATCAAATGTTACTCCAAGATAAGTGGGGAAGCTTTCTTCCTTTAGCAAGGATGTTCCTAGGTGAATACTAGCAGCTTTGTCCCTGGTGGAAAGAGAGAAAAGCGTTGTGGATGTTTTGTCTGTGTTGATGGCAACATGCCATTTTTCTGCCCATGTCATCAAGAGATCTGCTGCTCGCTGCATTCTTATATTTGCCACTGTGGTGTGTTCATCGGTACACCAGAGTGCCAGATCATCTGCATACAGGGCAGCTTTTACTCCTGTAGGGAGGTCTTTCACCAGATCATTTATATACACAAGAAAGAGAGTTGGAGAGATAACTCCTCCCTGTGGTACTCCTTGCCGAAGTAACACTTTTCTACTCTGCTGGCCATCAAGACTGACTCTAGTTCTCCTGCTGTGTAAGAAGGATTGGATCCATTTTAGCATGTTTCCTTGGATTCCATTTCTCTTCAGTTTTGCAATGAGACCATCTTTCCAGACTTTGTCAAAAGCTTGTTTGAAGTCAACCCATACCGCCAGGACCTTTTTCTTCTCTTGGAAATCATCCTCTACAGCTTGTGACAGGTAGGTGACTTGATCTTCTATGCTGTGACATTCCCTAAACCCAGCCTGCTCTGGCGCCAAGATGTGCTCAGATTCTAAGTGCCATTTCAGTCTTGAATTTACAATTCTTTCCAATGTCTTTCCTACACAGCTTGTGAGACTAATTGGGCGATAGCTCGAAGCCTGTGTCTTAATTTTTCCTTTTTTTTAAATGGGTATTGTGATGGCTTCTCTCCATACTTGAGGCACCAAACCTTTCTCCCAGCTGATGTTGAAAATTTCCAGCAGCTTTACTTTAGCAGATGAGGTCAGGTTGATTAGCATTTCGTTGCTGATTTCATCTGGACCTGCAGACTTTTTTAACTTAAGCCTAAAGATGGCATTTTGTAGTTCGCCCATGGTAAATGGCTCCCTCATAGAGGCAGGAGTATCTGTCTGTCTCTTATTTGTTTGTTTGCTTGTTTGTATTTCTTTCCTTATTTCTCTCTGATGGTCCTCATTAAGGGTCAGGTTGCTTTCAACACTGAATGTTTTGGCAAACAAATCTGCAGCTTGTTTTCCTCTGAAGATTTTGTCACCATCACTTAGCGTATAGGAGAGAAACTCTCTTCATTGAGTGATTTGGCTAATCTCCAGAGTTTCTTGCCATCTTTCTCAAGGTTTAGAGCTTCTGTTTTATTTCTCCAGCGTTTCCGTTTTTCTTCAAGTTTAGTTCTCTGGAACACTGCTACAGCCTTTTTCCATTTGATGTGGTTGTCAGGTGAAGGTTGGGATTCTGCATCCTTTCTAGCCTGATTCATTGTTTCCTGGCATTCCTGGAGTGTGCTGGACCAGTACGGTCTGTAGTTGTGTCGACAGCCTCTGGGGATTGCTTCTTTTGCAGCTTGTAGAATACTTCTATTGAAATCGTGCACTATAGCATTGATATCCCTATTTTGTACCTTGAGAGCAGACAACAATGTGCTTGTCCTGTGTCTGTATAGGCCCCAGTTGGCTTTCTTGTAGTTCCATCTTGGGATGACTGGGCCTGTATTAACTGGTACATTCTGGACAGTGAGAAAAATCGGGCAATGGTCACTGCCCCCCAGCTGGTCTCCCACCTCTCTACTTATCATTCCAGATATATCTGGGGTAGAGAAGGCAAGATCTGGGGTTGACGTTGTCTGCCACCTTCTGGAGTAGAAGGTAGGAGTATCTGAGGGGGCATTTATCAGGATCAGAGAGTGGTCATCTTGCCATGTTTCCACCTCTTCACTCCTATTGTCGAGATGGTTATAGCCCCAGCTCTGTGAATGACTGTTGAAGTCTCCAACTGCAATAAAGTTGGTGTTTGGTACTGGCACAGAGCTGAGGTTTAGCGATTTGTCATTGGGACAATTAAGGAGTTCTAATTCCACTTTGTCTGTCATAAGCTGCAGGAGTTGGTACTCAGCTCCATCCATATAAGACATTTTCTCGCATGGATGGATACTGTTTTTCACGAGGGCGAGTACTCCTCCTTTTCGCCTGCCTTGTCTGTCAGATCTGAAGCACTGGTAGCCTCTCACTTTAAATATCTGATCTGCCTGCAAATGGGTCTCTTGGATGCAGCATACACTGACATGCTTTTCATAGAGGATGTTTTCCAGCTCCAACTTTTTGCTGTAGCCAGCCTGCTTACTGCTGACCCCCTCTGCATTCCAGTGCATAATGACAAAAGGCAATTTGGGATCTTTTTTGTCTAACTGGTTTTGGTCAGTAGCTATCCTCCGCCGTCTCCTGACTCCACAAGACGGCCTAGGAGGTCCTCCAGTAGCTGGGTGTGGATTCTGTCGAGGCTCAGAACCCGGCACTGCACCTGCCTGGTGGAGTTCCACAGGGCGAGCACCAACATTAAATTTGTCTGACGGTGTAATCATATATATAGCGTGGGGTTGCGTAGTACTGTGGTTTTTGATCCGCCTTCTGGTCCAGTATTTCCGACTTCAGGATCTCTTGGGAGGGAGAGTAGGCTCATCCCTTCGCCTTTACCTCGTTTGTTGTCCCATCCAGTTTCCCGCTGGGGGTTAAGACCCCAACCTTCAACTGGATTGCTGGAAAGAACAGGGTCCACCACGTGAAGGTGAGGTAGGCTTGAGCAAGAGAGGCTAATAGACATTAAGAGTCTTGTATTGCGCATCATTGCTCCATTTGGACCCCAATCGGGACGTGAGAGTTGCTTAATTAACGCTGGGCAGCAGGGCTGCTAATACTTGTGTTTCTCCCCAAGATCTGGGTTTTTATTTGACGCCTTGGGTTCATATTTTAGAATCAGGAATTTAAAAAAAAAAAAAAAAAATCCTTATATAAAAAAGGTGGTAAATGTTTTGTTTCTTAACTATAAAATTTGTACTTTGCACCATTCTTGTGTTTTTGTTGTTTGTGTTTTGCTCAAAAAAAAAAAAAAAAAAAAAAAAAAAAAAATTGTTTTTTTGGGGGGACAGCTTAGCCTGGGTTTGATTTTAAAAAAAATCCCATTGGCAGCCCTGGTGGGCAGATTTGTTTGAACGTTTTTCAGGACGGTCATCTTACAGGGACATCCGGCCTGTGGTTACTTTGGTCATGTCAGCCCGATTCCGTCTGCAGTGTCGCTCGATTATGTTTGGGCTTGTCTGTCTGCACGTCTGCGTCCCTGAGTTAATTTGTATTTAGCTGGTCTTTTTCTCAGCTGTAGTCGTCGTCTTCTTCTTCTTCTTCTTCGCGTTCACCAACTGTAAACTCTGGCGGAAAGTTCTGGTTGTTTGTCCAATTTTGGACTGCAGTCCTGTTCCAGAACCTGAGTGTTGCGTGTGCATTCGTTTCACAGATCTGACTCATTTGTATGCAGACTGCTGGTTCCTTGCCTCTCAGGCAGATGCACTCTGACTTTGGAAGAAGCTCCAAATTAGTAGACTCTTACGACATGCTTTAAGGTAGGCATTTAGTCTATTCTTGTTTCCCCTATAATAGGTGTCATGTAACCCACACGGGGATCAGCTGTCGTGATTGCACTCTTGTCAGATTCAGCGTGCAGGTCTCACCCTTTTCATTCAGGTGAAAG
>CAJHNH020002268.1:35000-50000 GCA_905116865.2 Candidula unifasciata | reverse complement strand
AGCTCTGCCCTATTGTGTCGTGATACAAAGTTTGTAAAGCTCTGCCCTATTATGTTGTGACACAAAGTTTGTAGAGCTCTGTACTGTTGTGTCGTGACACAAAGTTTGTAAAGCTCTGTACTAGAAAATGTGAATGCAACCCCTAGTGGCTTGCAGAATACATTTTTCAAGCAATGTTACCCTACCACAAAGTATGCATCTCTTTCTGGAACCGTCTTAGAGCCAGTCATGCCAACCTTGTGTGCATAGGGAATTCCCTGTGTCAGTGTCTTACATATTTGTGGTCATTCTGCATGATTCTTCCCTTGTCTCACTCTCTCCCTCTTATATAAATATGTGTGCTGCACCAGCAAGCAAGCGGGTGGCAGGTAATGAGTGTATTTATATATATGTGTGTGTGTGTGTGTTTTTTTTAAACTGCTGCGCGTTTGAGTATGCGTGCTGAATTTTAGTAATACAGTGAGATAGTATTTTGGCTACGGGACACCAGTAGCACACATATATCTTCGTGTAGGGAGTCGGCAGTCCGAAACCCAAGTTCAAGGTGTCTCCTTCGTGCCAAAGAACTGCATGGCTGTTGGGTGAACAGTCGTTAACGAAGGCAGTCAGGTCGTTGTAGGGGCGACGCCTGTTGGTGGATGTAATGTCCTAAATCCCTTCCCCAGCTAATAGTAGGGTACTGCTGGGGTGACAGTTTATTAACCCTCACATAATGCTTCAGGCCCAAATGAACACTAGACACTGCCACTGTTTTGAGCCGAGTGAAAAATTTTTGCTTCTGCCAGACTGTGGCCGTTGCTTTTTTGCTCCATTTGCAGACTGGAAGTATATAGTTTCTGACTTTGAGCTGCGGATTTCATTTGGAATGTTTTTTGACTGACCAACGTGGTGGTGTGATTTGTTGATTCAGAAAATGGCGCGATCCCGGTTGTCGCAATATTGGTGGGGCCATTATTTGATTAAAACTGATCGCGTGTGCAACTGCTGATCTTTTGGTGACTTCTGTTACCGTCAATGATGAACTGCATTTCTAACGTCAGACTGTTTGTGTTAGCACTTCGGATGGCTACTATATGCTTTTAATGCGAGTGTATGTTAGATTTGCTGAGACAGCAGTTTGTCAGTCTTTCCACAAGGGACTGTGATAAACATTCTGTGTGTTTTTCCTTGGCACAGGAGCGGAGCAAAGATGGGGTGACCCGTTTGCTATGAAGCTGAAATTAAAATTACCAGATTACTAGTGTGTTACAGCAAAAAGTCTGTCAAGCTCTGTACTAGTGTGTTACAGCAAAGAGTCTGTCAAGCTCTGTACTAGTGTGTTACAGCAAAGAGTCTGTCAAGCTCTGTACTAGTGTGTTACAGCAAAGAGTCTGTCAAGCTCTGTACTAGTGTGTTACAGCAAAGAGTCTGTCAAGCTCTGTACTAGTGTGTTACAGCAAAGAGTCTGTCAAGCTCTGTACTAGTGTGTTACAGCAAAGAGTCTGTCAAGCTCTGCAGTAATGATTGTTAATCTGTGGTGTAGTCGTTCTTGATTATGGTGTTGTGATGCTGACATTTTTTTCCCGTCTGGGCTTGATAGCCCCCCCCCCCCCCCACTCCTTTTCCCCCTCCCCCTCGAGGTTTTTTAGAACACTTTTAGTTTAATCACTATATTCTACTGGCTAGTCGAATTCTGTAACGTCTCCTTTGGGTTGGCTAATCTCCTGATTGCCTCAGTCGGGTCTGGCTACTAAGAATTTGCTGCTCATTGTGTTGTTATCGATCTCCCCAAAAGACGTATCGCTTTCCGTATCCCCTGCGAGGAAATATTTCCAGCTATCAATCAGCCATGAATTTTATGAAATCGAATTTTTTTTTTATTTCTAAGAATTTCTTTGCTAGTGCGGAAAATGTCATTATTTCATTCTTTCTCGCTTCCTTCTTTCTTTCTCGCTTCTTTCTTTCTTTCTTTCTTTCTTTCTTTCTCGCTTCTTTCTTTCTTTCTCGCTTCTTTCTTTCTTTCTTTCTTTCTCGCTTCTTTCTTTCTTTCTTTCTTTCTCGCTTCTTTCTTTCTTTCTTTCTTTCTTTCTTTCTTTCTTTCTTTCTTTCTTTCTTTCTTTCTTTCTTTCTTTCTTTCTTTCTTTCTTTCTTTCTTTCTTTCTTTCTTTCTTTCTTTCTTTCTTTCTTTTCTTTCTTTCTTTCTTTCTTTCTTTCTTTCTTTCTTTCTTTCTTTCTTTCTTTCTTTCTTTTTCTTTCTTTCTTTCTTTCTTTCTTTCTTTCTTTCTTTCTTTCTTTCTTTCTTTCTTTCTTTCTTTCTTTCTTTCTTTCTTTCTTTCTTTCTTTCTTTCTTTCTTTCTTTCTTTCTTTCTTTCTTTCTTTCTTTCTTTCTTTCTTTCTTTTTTTCTTTCTTTCTTCTTACTTTCTTTCTTTCTTTCTTTCTTTTTTTGCAGTCATGTCATGTCTGTCTGTCTGTCTGTCTGTCTGTCTGTCTGTCTGTCTGTCGACAGAACAACAACAACAACAGCAAGAAAAAGGAGAAGAAGAAGAAGAACAACAAGAATAACAACAAAAACAACAACAACAACAAGAATAACAACAAGAACAACAACAACAACAACAAGAATAACAACAACAAGAAAAACAACAAGAACAACAACAACAGCAAGAAGAAGAAGGGACAATTTCCAGTCTCATTAAACAGTAGCCTATGTGACTGACCCTTCACACTTTGTTCATAGTCTGCCCATCGGCCTCGTTTTCACTCCAGAGGTAAAGACCTCGATTGGGCATATGATGCCAGACTCCAGTTGTTTTCAAGATCAGTCTGCACTCAGTAGATCTCATTAGGTGCTGTGGTCAGCATCACGCCGACCGCCTTTACTCAGGATATGATAGATACAGGTCTCAGACGGGGTTAACCTGGAGCTAGGGTCAGTTTTGAAGGGGAGAACAAACAAACCGACTCTGTGGATTTGAACCCACGATTTTCGGACGCACTTACGCTACGACCGCTGCCATCCAGTCCAAGCTTAACCTAAAATGAGATACGAATGCAGCATGACAACTATCCCGAATACCGACTGGCTAAGATGTTTTTTTTTAAAAATAAACTTTACACAAGTGGTAAACTCATTAAGTTGTTGAGTGCAAGTTCTGTTTCCCCGGACAATCTCCATCACGCCAGGCCGGAGCACGCTCAGGTTCCCGCGCCTGTTATTGAATCTCACGTGAGAACAGAGTATTCGAGAACACGCCTGGGGAAGCTGACAGGTAATGGGCTGGGCGGGACGTGACCTAGTGGGAGTTTCTTTACTCTGAACCACGTTGTTGGTGAATTGGAGCTGCAGCTAATGGTGGCGGAGTTGTTCCTTGGGTGACGTTTAATTATGGGGAGATAATTTAAGAGGGCAAATGTGAAGGCGATTTAAAGTGGGTAAATGTTTGGAGAACTAGGTTGCCGTGGGTGGCTCGGCAACAGGGGTTTTACATGACCCACTTGGTGAAGAAGTCGCCGTTGTGTAGCGGCTAGCCGCTCGCCTTAAAGATCGGAAGGTTGTGAATTCGGGTCCTGACGGAACTTGACTTTTAAAAAAAATGACATTGGCTGCCTGGTAGACCCAGCCTTGAGTGGGTACGATGTGGTGCAGTCCTGGGAAGTAAAGGCTGCCAGTATGATACTGATAACAACACCCACTAAATACCAATTGGTCTATAAAATGTAGGTCTAGCCCTATATGGCCGAATTGACTAAAGACGTGGAAAAGAGTCCTTTGCGAACTTGTCTTTATGAATGTATGGCCGAAGCGTCAATCCACCAGACTAAGATTGTCATGCGTCAAACTAGTATTGTTAATGCAGCGAGCTAGCATTGTTAATGCACTAAACTAGAATAGGTAATCTACCAAACTAGTATTGTTAATGTACTAAATAAGTATTGTTATTGTACCAGACTTAAAGTGGTAATGCTTAAAACTAAGATTGCTAATGTAACACACTGGGGTTGTTAATGTACCAAACTGTGTACTTTTTCATCGAAATTTGGTGTCTGCCGTTTTGGTACTTTTTAAACACCCCCCCCTTTTCCCTTCAATAGAACAGTGTATGCAGTTCTAATATTTTCTTTTCACGGGTCTAATTTTTACCGTAGATTTTAATTAATGTCCAACAGGGAGCCGCCGTGATGTAGCTTCTTAGACACTCGCCTGTGGATCCCAGGGTCATGGGTACGAATTTAAACGGAGCTGGACCCAGCATTAAATTGAATTAAATGGCTTTTTTTTTTTTTGTAACGTATCCAGAAACCATGAGTTTTAAACCCTTTGGCTCAGTACTATGGATATCGCAACCTTTCGGCATTGATTCCATTATAGGTACCGTTAATCTGGGAGAAATGTGGCTTTTCTGCCTACCCCCGGGAGTGAACCCGGACCACAAGGAGTTCGTCACAGGTTAAGTCCTGGGAAGTAATGACGGCCAGGGTGATATTGACCACATCGCCCACTGAGTGATGATTGTTCTATTGAATATACATATCGCACCATATGGACATTGCCCCTAGAGACATAGAAAGGGCCCTTTACTTCTCTTGCAGTTAAAATCTCACACAGTTGTATCTCATTTGGTTGATGACTGTCTTGTTTTTCTTTTTTTTTAGTTGCAGTTTCTTCGATCAAAGAAGTCCGACAGGGGAAGACAACCGAAGCTCTACGGAGCAAAGAGATCGTCGGCGTGTATCCCGACGAATGCGCATTCTCCATTATCTTTGGGGAGGAGTTCGAGTCCATGGATCTGATAGCCAATACACCTGACGAGGCCAACATTTGGATTAGTGGTCTCACCTGTTTACTCAATGCCAACTCACGGTCCAGTAATTGTAAGTGGCCTGCCGTTGTGTTTTGTGACTGTGTTGCGTTTGTCCTCATCTTTGTACCGGCACACTTTATTGATGTATATGTATGTGTATGTATTCGTGATAGTGCCCATCCTTACATGCCTGGATTGCATTTCACTTCAGCGTGAAAAGCACCTTTGAGAAACGTATAGAGTGATTCTTTTTTCTTTCTTTTTTTCCTTTCATTCATTCTTTATTTATTTATTTATTTTCTGTCTGTCTGTCTGTCTGTCTGTCTGTCTGTCTGTCTGTCTGTCTGTCTGTCTGTCTGTCTGTCTGTCTGTCTGTCTGTCTGTCTGTCTTTCTTTCTTTCTTTCTTTCTTTCTTTCTTTCTTTCTTTCTTTCTTTCTTTCTTTCTTTCTTTCTTTCTTTCTTTCTTTCTTTCTTTCTTTCTTTCTTTCTTTTTCTTTCTTTCTTTCTTTCTTTCTTTCTTTCTTTCTTTCTTTCTTTCTTTCTTTCTTTCTTTCTTTCTTTCTTATTCTTATTCTTCTTCTGTTTCTGTTTCTTCTTCTTCTTCTTCTTCTTCTTCTTCTTCTTCTTCTTCTTCTTCTTCTTCTTATTATTATTATTATTATTATTATTATTATTATTATTATTATTATTATCTTCTTCTTTTTCTTCTTTTCGTTCGGTTTCGTATGCTCAGATCAGACCATCAGCTGGGTTGCCTCTATGAACTCGCATGTCTGCTGCAGGTCCTGCATGATTCCCCACAGCTTGCTCTGCACACTTTGCTCTTGAGGCCAGGTGTCTTTTCGAAGTTGCAGGTAGAGTGGGCAGGTCTGCAGAATGTGCTCAGGTGTTTGGGGTCCTGTTTGACAGGCACACTGGGGGGACTGTACAATCTTTATTTTATGCATGTGGTAGTTGAGCCTGCAGTGTCCTGTTCACAGACGGAAAATTGTTGTTTGTTGCTTTCTGTTGAGTCTGCTGATGGGGTCTTGTGGATGTTTACTGTTAGTTTGTTCTTTCCACAATCCCTTGTAGTTTCCTTTGTTAAGTGTTCTGATTCTGGTAATGACAATGAATGGGCACGTTGTTTCTCCTTTGTTCCATTTTTTGCAAGTTTGTCTGCTAACTCATTTCTTGGTATACCGCAGTGAGCCGTGATTCACTGGAGAACGATTTGATAGTTTTCTGTGTCTGTTTAGCTGACGGGTCAGTTCTCTTTCCATGTTGTCTCGTGGATCTCTATGAGTCGCCTGGAGGACTGACATGCAGTCACAAAGGAAAACAATTTTGCTGTTTTTAATTTTTCTTTCCCCGAGCACTTTGGCTGAATCAATAATTGCTTGCTGCTCTGCTCTGAAGTTTGTGGAGAGTCTTACGGAGGCAGCATGATGACCGATCCAGCTCCTACATTTTTGTCTGCTTCCTCAAATGATCCATCTGTGTATACGTGTGTCCATTCAAGTTTTGGAAAACAGTTGTAGACATGTTGAAGGGTCTTTGCACGCAGTACTAGGTCACATTCTTCAGCCTTTCTGTCTATGCCTGGAATAGTTGTTGTGACTGTATATTTAGGCTGTAGGACTATGGTGTATGCCTGGATCATTTCCTACGTTGAAGGATTTTTAGAAAGGATGTCACTGTTTTTTGTATAGTACAATTTTGATAGATGGTGAAAGCTTTGTCTTTTCAGTCGGTTTTTGGTTAAGTTATTTGCTAGTCTGTGCGTTAAATTTTTCTGTTAGGTTAAGCAAATTTTTTTCCTTTCGAAGTCTCAAGCTCTCGAGGCCACGGGTTTCCTCCAGTTTATTAATTAGTGTGCTTCTCATATCTCCAGTGATGATTATGAGACCAGTATTCTGAAATTTTTCCAGTTTGTGTAGGTTTGATTTAGCTGCAGTGGAGTATGCTCCCATGTCATACTCCAGTTTTGGTCGTACGTATCCTGCGTATACTTGTCGTACAGTGTTGGCATCTGCACCCCAGCTTGTTCCATAAAGTTTCTTCATAAGTCTGAGGCTCAGGGTAGCTTTCCTTTGGGTGTCTTCAATGTGGGGGCCCCAGGTTAGCCTTTTGTCAAATTTTACTCCCAAATATGTGGGGTTATCCTCTTTTGGAAGGATGTTGCCTTCTAGGTACAGATCAACTTGTTCTGGCTTTGTGGAGAGAGAGAATAAAGTTGAGACGGTTTTGGTCTGGTTTATTGTGACTTCCCAAGAGTCTGTCCATTTCTTAACTGTATTTATAGCTTCCTGCATTCTTGTTTTAGTTGTTCCTATATGTTCAGCTTGAGTCCATATGGCCAGGTAATCTACATGTAGCGCCTTGTGAATGTGAGTCGTTAACTGTTTTGGGAGGTCATTGATGAAAAGAATAAACAGGGTAGGAGATATAACACCTCCCTGTGGGACACCTTCTTGTAACCTGACCAGCTTGCTCTTGTGATCTTCCAGTCTGACTCTCGCACAGCGTCTGTAAAGAAAGTCTCTAATCCAGGCAAACATATGCCCTTTTATCCCACAGTGTGCTAGTTTTAGCAAGAGTCCTTTCTTCCAGACCTAATCGAAGGCTTTGGTCAGGTCGAAGAAAGTAGCTAGCAGTTTGTATTTTTTTCTGGAAAGCATCTTCAATTTCCTGTGTAAAATAAGAGGTTTGGTCATCAGTGCATCTGTATCTCCTGAAGCCTGGTTGGCTGTCATCCAATATCTTGTTTTCTTCTAGGAAATTAAGTAACCTGTTGTTTACTAATCTTTCCATGGTCTTTCCTAGGCAGCTTAGGAGGCTTATGGGGCGGTAACTGAATTTGTTTTCCTTGGGCTTTCCTTTCTTGGCTATGGAAACTATTTCTGCCTCCTTGCATTCCTTGGGAAGTAGTTCCTGGGCCCATAATTGGTTTTTTTATTATAATTATTATTATTCTTTCTGGCCCTGCAGAGGGCAGTTGGCAAGTGGGAGTTGTGGTTTACAGTTAGGCTGCGATATCTGTGCCTTTTAGTCTAAAACATACGAGTTAATAAAACTCATAATTCGTCCCCTGCTACCACGGGCTTGTTAAGAGACTCTGGGGTTATTCTCTGTCCAAGAGGCTTGATAAGCACATAACTTCCACTAACATACACAGTCAAACATCACCCGCTAACTAACATACACTTGAAAACATCTTCCACTAACACACACAGACAAACAATCGTCCCCTAACATACACAGAAAAACATCTTCCACTAACAACACTTGAAAACATCTTTCACTAACAAACAATGGATGACATACACAGAGAAAATCGTCCATTAATATGCACAGGCAAACATCGTCCACTAACATACACAAGCAAACATCGTCCACTAACAAACTGAAGCAAATACCGCCCACTAACAAACACCAGCACACATCTTCCACTAACATACACAGACAAACATCGTCCACTAACATCTACCAGCAGACATCGTCCACTAACATACACCGGCAAACATCGTCCACTTACACCGGCAAACATCGTCCACTTACACCTGCAAACATCGTCCACTTACACCGGCAAACATCGTCCACTTACACCGGCAAACATCGTCCACTTACACCGGCAAACATCGTCCACTTACACCGGCAAACATCGTCCACTTACACCGGCAAACATCGTCCACTTACACCGGCAAACATCGTCCACTAACTCAGGCAAACAAAACCCACTAACATACACAGGCAAACATCGTCTACTAACATACACCAGCAGACATCATCCAGTAACATCCACCACAGACATGTCCACTAACATACACTGGCAAACATCGTCCACTAACATACACAGGCAAACATAACCCACTAAAATACGCAGGAAAATATCGTCCAATCACATACACAGGAAAAGATCACCCACTAACATACACTAGCAAATATCATCCATTGACATACATAGACAGACATTCTCCACTAACATACAAAGGAAAACATCGTCCACTAACATACACAGGCAAAGATCATCCATTAACATACACGAGCAAACATCGTCCACCAACATACACAGGCAAACAGAACCAACTAACATACACAGGAAAACATCGTCCACTAACCTACACAGGCAAACATATCCACTAACATACACAAGCAAATATCGTCTACTAATATATACAGGAAACTAATGTCCACTAACATGCACAGGCTAACATCACGCACTAACATGCAGATTAAACTAATGTCCACTAACATACCCATATGCATACATGCTGTTGCTCACGTGCAAGTGCACTGTTAACCACCACAACGCCACCCATCCATTTTCATTTCTGTTGCCAGACATGCGGATGTTTGAGTGCTCCCTTGAGCCCGATTGTCGACTCTCATTCACACTCTTGTTTGTCTGTATGTTTCTCTCTCTCTCTCTCTCTCTCTCTCTCTCTCTCTCTCTCTCTCTCTCTCTCTCTCTCTCTCTCTCTCCCTCTCTCCCCCCTCATCTGTGGCCAGACATGCTCATGTGAGTACTCCTTCCTGCCTTGTTGTCAACTCTCTCTCTCTCTCTCTCTCTCTCTCTCTCTCTCTCTCTCTCTCTCTCTCTCTCTCTCTCTCTCTCTCTCTCTCTCTCTCGTTCTCTTTTTACTCCGTTTCACTTTCGTAGTACTGTCTCTCACACACAATGTCTCACTTTCCCTAACTATTTGGTTGGTTGTCTACTCGCTCATATTGCCTTTCTGTCAGTCTGTCCGTCCATCCGCTCCTCCGTCCGTCTGTCTGTGTGTGCGTACCCGCGCGCCTGCCCTTTAACAAATGTATAGAAAATTCCTTTAGGAACAGCATGAATATGTGCATGTGGTTTTAAATTCCTTTGTCCTTATGATTTCACGGGAGTCGCCGTGGCGAAGCGGCTAGACGCTCGCGTGCGGATCGGAAGGTAGTGGGTTCGCTCCCTGGCGGAGCTAGACATTTAAATAAAAAAGATCTTGGCTCCCAGGTCGTAGCAGCCTTGAGTGGGCCCCGGGTGCAGCCCTGGGAAGTAAAGTCGGCCGGCGTGATGCTGACCACATCACCCATCTAGTGCCGATTGATCTATAAAAATATAGGTCTTGCCCTATACGCCTAGAGGCTTGGAAAAGGGACCTTTACTTATAATTTCATAATTTACCATTGCACAGGCGCTGCTGTTTTCTTGCAGCAGCAACTTTATTAGATATTTGTCAGACTAATAATTAATGTGTGTGTGTGTGTGTGTGTGCGCGTGTGTACGCACGCGCGGGCGCACACATACTCACATGTTTATAGAGTAATTGACACAGATCGTGTTCTCTTTATGAGCCAGTCTACACGCTTTGTGGCAGTACATGACGTATCCACTTCCCTATTCAAAATACGCCTGCCTTAGTTTCTGGCACGGATTACCGCTAGAACGCGTGCAGTGTGATGTTTAGCCAACTTCACATCAAGTCATTTACTGTAAACATGCTAATTGTATGCTTTAAATCAGCGTTCCCCCCCCCCCTTTTTTTTTTCATATTTTCGCAAATAAGGAAAAATAAAAGCTAGATATTTGTTTACATCATAATTTTTTTCCCTACAAGGACATGATTATTAAAAGGTATATGCCTGATTCCAACAGAAGTTTGAGGTTTGAACAACGGATCAACATCATGGCACACGGGTAGTAACCCACAAGTGCTCCGTTCTTTTTCTAACGCAAGTCTGAGTCCGAAGAAGCTCAGCACAGTGCATAGGCTCTGTAGCGAGGATCCTGAAAAACTTTGGCTAGATTTTAAACTCCAAATTTTGACCGGGCACCATCTTAGGCTACTCGTTTCGATTCCCAACTGCCAAGGGATTTTGTTACATGCGCAACAATGCACACGGGCGTTCGATCTCACTACCCAGAGACCAGGTGGAATTACTAGAAGTCCACGTTAAAAAAATTCCAGCTCTTAACGGGGATTGAACCTGAAACCTCTAGCACTCGAGGCGGACACAACGCCTCGATACCACAAAGGGCCCCCCCTCCCCCCCTCCCCCCCAGATTTTGACAATTTACACTGACGGGTTACTGAGTGACTCATCATGTAAAGTTGGGCACTTTAGAAAGAAACAGTAGTTCTAATTCTCCTTAACTGTGTGACAAAATTGCATTCTCTGTGATCTGTTTTAACTTAGACACATTTTGCTTCAACTGTTTCTTTGTTAGAGGATTACAAAAATGACTCTTCCATTATACCAGTAATATTTATGGCGTCTTTTTTAAGTCTCCATGTTCGGCTTTCTTTTCGTCCCGAGCTACCGAGCTAATCCAGAACGTCTTTAGTTAGTTAGTCGCGTATCCTTTACAGGACTTTGCGCAACCAGCCCCAGCAATTTTTACTGTTGTGGGTTTCCGAGGCAGATTTACGTCCAGTAGTTTGTCATTGCTTTCTAGACAGTCCGCTTCTTGATACCACTGTCGAAACCAGCGCAAGGCTTGCAGCTGAGATCAAACCCGGAACCCCGGAATTGCGACGCCGCTTTCGCAACACCTAGGCCACAAAAGAACATCTTTGGTGGCGTTTAATTATTGCCCCCTCGCATCCCACCCCACCCCTTCTCGCCCCACCCAACTCCCCTTTTTTTTAAATTCTGCTTGTTAGTGTAACCAAAGATCTCTCATTTTCTTCGAAATAGATGTGTGGATGTCCAGTCCAAAGATCTTTTATTGTCTCCGGTATAGATGTGTGAATGCTCAATATAAAAAAGGTTTAATGTGTCCTGTTTAGATGCCTAGATGCTCATTCTAAAGACCTCGCATTTTCTCCGGTATAGGTTGGTAGATGCTCAATCCAAAGATCTTTCATTGTCTCCGGTATAGATGCACAGATGCTCAATCTAAAGACCTTGCCTTTTCTCCGGTATAGGTTGGTAGATGCTCAATCCAAAGATCTTTCATTGTCTCCGGTATAGATGCATTGATGCTCAATCCAAAAATCTTTCATTGTCTCCGGTATAGATGCATAGATGCTCATTCTAAAGACCTTGCCTTTTCTCCGGTAAAGGTTTGTAGATGCTCAATCCAAAGATCTTGCATTGTTTCCGGTATAGATGCATAGATGCTCATTCTAAAGACCTTGCATTATCTCCGGTATAGATATGTAGATGCCTAATCTAGAGATCTTTCATTGTCTTGGGTATAGATGCATTGATGCTCAATCCAAAGATCTTACATTGTCTCCGGTATAGATGCATAGATGCTTAATCTAAAGATCTTTCATGATCTCCGCTATAGATGCTCAATCCAAAGATCTTACATTGTCTCCGGTATAGATGCATAGATGCTGAATCTAAAGATCTTTCATGATCTCCGCTATAGATGCTCAATCTAAAGATCTTTTATTGTCTCCGGTATAGATGCATAGATGCTTAATCTAAAGACCACACATATTCTTCTGTATAGATGTGTAGATGCACAATCCAAAGATCTTTTATTGTCTCCGGTATACACGCATAGATGTTCAATTTAAAGATCTTTCATTGTCTCCGGTATACACGCATAGATGTTCAATTTAAAGATCTTTCATTGTCTCCGGTATACACGCATAGATGCTCAATTTAAAGATCTTTCATTGTCTCAGGTATAGATGCATAGATGCTCAATCTAAAGATCTTTTTTTTTTCGGTATACTTGACCTGAAACCAAACACTTCTAATTTTCTTCAGTATAATTGTCACTGAAACCAAACACTTCTAATTTTCTTCAGTATAATTGTCACTGAAACCAAACACTTCTAATTTTCTTCAGTATAATTGTCACTGAAACCAAACACTTCTAATTTTCTTCAGTATAATTGTCTCTGAAACCAAACACTTCTAATTTTCTTCAGTATAATTGTTACTGAAACCAGAGACCTCGTTTTCATTACTTGAGCTGGTTTCCTCCCAGTCGTTATTACCTGTAGCCTGGCCTGATCTAGACTGGCCTGATTACTTATAATTTGGCTTGAACTATACTAAACTTGACTTGCACCAACATAATTGACTTCAGTAACATCACAATGCTTCGGATAACTTTAATCTTATGAAAATTGTTTTTTTTCAAATATTACTTCTAGAATTAAATCCTATTATGTATACTTAGCTCCCGGCCCTGTCATGGGGAATTTATGTTAGCATCTGTAAAAAAAAGTTCTTTATATCACATTCATTTTTCTGTAGCCGTGCCCAGCCGTATGATAGACTATAGTATTTATAGTTCGTCCTGATTATTTAATACATTATTTACAGATGTTAAAAGTGCAATTGATCTAACGTCAGGTTTCATAAAGATGCACGGATGAGCACTTATCATTCTGTGTTTTTCGTTGGCACAGAAGCAGAGCAAAGATGGGGTGACCCGTTTGCTATGAAGCTGAAACTAAGACTACCAGACTACCAGACTTATTTAACTTTAGATCAGAAAAATTCATCTGTCGAAGTTCACTAGCTATAGAAAATACTGTAGCAAATTTATAAACAGTTCTACGATGTCTTTCTGAATTACATTGTTTAAAAAGCAGTGCTCTTCAACAAGGGGAAAAAGGGTGATGTTGGTGGTGGTGTGTGAAAAAGGGAGGGGTGGGGGCGGGAGTTATAAAGGGTGAGTGAAGCAATTTTTAAAAATGATTCCCTTTGTGCTTGTAATAATCTGTTAAATTAACTTATCTTTATATTTAAATATAAATAATATATCTTTAGAAAAAAAAAAAAAAAAAACTGTATGAAACAAAAAGCCAAGGACTTTTGTGTTTTCGTTAGCACTTTTTACATCTAATGTTATAAATCTAATTTATATGATAACACCTGTATTGAATTTTAGGTTAAGAACGGATTACTCCTCTTTTTGACCCCATTTTGTTATGTTGAATCCACTTTGGTAACAATATCATTCATGTTCTCATCTGTAACCTTACTGAAGCCGACACCAACAATTTCTACTTGCCTGTAAGTTACAGTTGTGGATATCACACTGGCGGTGCACACGCTAGCACGCGCAAAACATACACATACATACATACATACATACATACATACATACATACATACATACATACATACATACATACATACATACATACATACATACATACATACATACATACATACATACATACATACACACACACACCCACCCACCCACCTACCTACCTACCTGCCTGCCTACCTACCTACCTGCGTACCTATCTACCTACCTACCTACCTACCTACCTACCTACCTACATACATACATATCTACCTACACAACCGCGCGCGCACACACAAACGCACAGGGACATTTGTGTTCTTTTGAAGATGTTTTTATTATCTGCCCCTAGTGGAATTTTACACCTACAAAGTGGTTTATGGAGTAACTTGGTATCAGTCATTCCGGCAGCGCTTCAACAAACAAGCAAAAGAACGACGTGAGATGCTCAGAGACGAGTACTTGTAAGTGGGGCACAGCGATCACTGTAATGAAATAAAATAAAGAAAATGATGAAAACTATCACTTCCTTGTAGAGCGATAAATGTAATCAGATAACGCGGCGGAAGTGATTAAAGTTATCGCTCGCGTGCCTGTCTCAAGGGACTTTCCATGGGAACCTCACTGCTAATGATTATAGTAGTTTTCTTCTGAAATGTTGGCCGATAGCACTTGCTTTAAAATACAAGATAGGGAAAGATCATAGATAAAGGACAAGGGGAAAAGGGAGAGGGAGAGAGAGAGAGAGAGAGAGAGAGAGAGAGAGAGAGAGAGAGAGAGAGGAGAGAGAGAGAGAGAGAGAGAGAGAGAGAGAGAGAGAGAGAGAGAGTTTCACCACATACTATTTAATTGAATTTAGTGGTAAATTGACTCCGTGTGTTTATGTCATAGCAGAAGGCGTGAGGAAATCAGAGAAATATGCCCGCGACCTCTAGCGTAAACAGTTTAAAGACAGAGAAGTTAGTGCTATATTGGACACATCCTGAAAAAGAAACCAGCAGAGAATCACTAAACTGGGGAGGGCACAGCAGGCCCAAAAGAAACTTTAACACGAACTTTGATGAGGTATACAAAAGCTGTTGGACTGGTTTCCATCCAAGATATCAAACTGATTTCCCCGTGGGAGTTCCGGGGCCATAATATAGGGAAAGCAAAAATAGACCCACTGCCTTCCCAAATGCATATCGTAAGAGCCGACTAATTTGGAGCTTCCTTCAAAGTCGGAGTGCATCTGCCTGAGAGAAAAGGA
>CAJHNH020002268.1:0-30000 GCA_905116865.2 Candidula unifasciata | reverse complement strand
TTGTGGAACGCTTTTTCTAGCGGCCAACCGCCCGTCGAGAGAAAGTGAGCTTTGTGGAATACAACTTGGCGTAGTAAAGCCAAGTCTCTTGCCTTTTAATACTAAAATCTCTTTCTCCCCTTCTCTCTCCCCCACTCCACTTTCCTGTATCTATTATCACCTTTTATCTCATCACTACTTCTCTAGTATAAAACTGCCAATTACTGCTTTTATTACACCACTTTTGTGGTGTGTAGGCGGGAAGGGGGGGGGGGGGGGTTTGAACCTGAGGATTGATGTACACATTTCTCTAGTATAAACTTTATTCGAAGTATTCTTGTATAATATCGTCTAAAACTAAACCTCTTTTCACCATCGTCTAAAGCTAAACCTCTTCTGACCTAGCTGATATACAACGAAATCTTCTTTAAAGTCTTTATTATGACACTGAAAAATAGCTTCTTCCCTAGACGCTCTGAAGCATAGATTGTGTATTTACAAAAGAATCTAAGCAGGCTGTACTGGACATCTGAGTAGTTGACTTCTGCTCAGTCTAAAAGTACAAGCTTATGTTTTTCCTGGAGCATATTCGTCGGACTGATGGGCTGAACCTCTGTCTGTCAGAGGATTTTTGAACCAAAAATAATGTGTGGCTACGTAGGCCTATGTATAACTCTGTATGTCCATCTAACTGTCTATGTATGTCCATCTAACTGTCTGTTTGAAATAGCTGTGTCTTTCTCCGACTGGGACACACTGACCTTCTCGGTTCTGTCTGTCAAAGGATTATGGAACCACCAATAACTGGGGCTACGTATGTTTAAGTCTCTCTGTCTTTTTGACTGTCTGTTTGAGCTAGCTATTTCTGTCTGCGACTTGGGCACACACCGACCATCTCCGTGGAGAAGCAATCAGGAAAGGCCATTTGCTAATAGGAAGGGGACACAATTACTCCTGTCCACTAGAAAACGTCTTGTTATGTAAAGACGACTGTCTAAGTGTCTTGATTTCATGAGCTCGGCTAGCTATGACGAACGCCGATGCAGGAAACACTGTGGTGAGGCGGAGGTGGTTTAGGGTCATCTATAGTTTTTTGTCTTCTTCATCTTAGGTTCATCTTTTACTGCTTTGGGTGTTAAGGGAGATGAGGATCTGCTATTTCTCTGTTCTAGCCGCATAGACCATAGACAACATCGTGATGCTGTAGAGCAGCGATTCTCTACCTGTATGTTGCGACCCTTTGGGGTGGGGAGGGGGCGAGGGAGCGAACGACCCTTTCATAGGGGTCGCATAGGACCATCGGGAAAAAAAAATATTCGTTGAAGTTATGAAGTAGTAACGAAAATAATTGTTTGTTTGGGGGTCGCCACAGCATGAGGGAGGTTGAGAACCACTGATGTAGAGCGTCTCTGCTGTTAGGTGCTTTATTAATATCCTACCCCAAACAGGAGAAATCCACACGTCACGGGACATCTAATATTTCAGGGGATGGTAGATAGGCTACATAAGGTCGTGGGACCTAGCTGCACACTCTCGTGGAACGTAGGTGGGTTGGGGTTAGGGCCAGTTTTAGATGTTTTGGGGCCGTTAAAAGCCTCAGAAAGCCGGGAAATCCAGTCTTGCCAGCCTCTGAAATGTTGGACTGTCCCGTGACGTCATCTAGGGTTCTCAGGTTAGTTGTGTATCCTTTACAGCAAGTTGCAGAACCAACCCCAGCAGCCCCTGGCAGTTGTGTGGTTTCTCTAGGCAAATTTACGTCCAGTAGTTTGCCATTGCTTTTTGGGCGGTCGGCCCCCTGATACCACTGTCGATACCAACGTAAGGCGCATGGCCCGCAGCTGGGATCGAACCGGCAACTCGGCAATACGAAGCGTTCGCATCGACTTAGCCACAGAGCGACGGTCATCTAGGGTAGGATATTAATAAATAATCCCTGATGTTATCTTTCGCTCTTGTTCTTGGGTAACCTTGTGCTCTACGTCCTTCTCATCTTTTGGGGTATTCCTCAAATGGAATGACGTCGCAGTGCGTTCTCTCTCAATTGACAAACCATTTGTTTTGCTGTCTTTTTATGTAATGTAGAACTGGTTCTGTGCCAACCCTTTTGTTCCCTTATGAACGCATTCCTGATTTGATATCTCCTCGACACTTTCACAGCCCTTCTCAGAGAAGAGTGTGAATCAACATGCTGTGCATTTGTTGTGTGCGTGCGTGCATGTGCTCGCGCGCAGTAACAGTATCAGTAACATCTAGCCAGTTTACCCAATTAGGACTTACTTAAATCATGACTGACCCATCTATCTAAAGTAGTACCGCACGCGTCATATCTGTGACCTGGAAAGAACAAAGCAATGGTGACACTGTAATCTGCCATGCTCCTTGCAAAGGGGCAGCAGCATTGGGACTGACTGTAGAGGTGTTCCATCAGTCCCTCCGCAGTCAACGCTTTTTAAAATGAGTACCGCGTTATGATAGTTGTGTAGATACAAATCGTCGTCGTCTTCTCCCTCTTCTCCTCCTCCTCATCCTTCTCTTCTTCTTCTTCTTCTTCTTCTTCTTCTTCTTCTTCTTCTTCTTCTTCTTCTTCTTCTTCTTCTTCTTCTTCTTCTTCTTCTTCTTCTTCTTCTTCTTCTTCTTCTTCTTCTTCTTCTTCTTCTTCTTCTTCTTCTTCTTCCTCTTCTTCTCTTCTTCCTCTTCTTCCACTCCTTCTCCACCTCCTCGTCCTCTTCCTCCTCCTTCTCCTCCTCTTTTCTTCTTCTTCTTTCTTCTTCTTCTTCTTCTTCTTCTTCTTCTTCTTCTTCTTCTTCTTCTTTCTTCTTCTTCTTCTTCTTCTTTTCTTCTTCTTCTTCTTCTTCTTCTTCTTCTTCTTCTTCTTCTTCTTCTTCTTCTTCTTCTTCTTCTTCTTCTTCTTCTTCTTCTTCTTCTTCTTCTTCTTCGTCTTCTTCTTCTTCTCGTTTACCGGCTGTAAACTCCAGCGGAACGTTTTGGTTGTTTGTCTACCTTTGGACTTAAGTCTTATACCAGAACCTGAGTGCTGCGTGCACATCCGTTTAACAGATCTGACTGAATTATATGCAGATTTTTAGTTCCTTGCCTTTCAGGCAGATATACTCCGACTTCGAAGGAGACCCCCAATTAGCCAAACTCTCACGACAAATGCTTGTTGGGGAGGCAGTGGATCTATTCTTATTTTCCCCACAATGGGGCGTTGGAACCAACGCCGGTGACAAATATTCAGTTACTGGCAAAGATGGTTGGGGGGGGGGGGGGGGGGGCGGCATACCTCATCTTGTAGAACATTACTCTTCAGCCTTGCTATATCTGCGGACCGGAAACGTTTAAGAAATATCTGTTGACCGACTGACGGCTAAGACAGTGTCACACATTGCTCCTGTCACGTGCCTGATTTAAGGATTTCTCCAACCAACAGCACTCTGAAATAATTATGTTGTGTCGTTGGCTCGTATTGGTCTAAGCCCGTGGCCAATATACGCTAAACTTATTTAAGGAGTAGGGCAACTCAAGCTTTGGCACTACAAAATATATAATATTCCTAGGCACTCTTGGCTGGACACCCCCACTTCTATAAAAAGGTAGCCCCCAGGTTATGATAGTATACAGATTACACTTATTATTCACACAAACATAAAATCTGGACAGTTAGAATGGTGAAACAGGGCCACCCAAGTCAGCCATGAAAATTTTTGCATGTAATAAGTACAATATAAATACAAAAATAAATGAATTGATAATCAAGAGGAATCAGTGAATGGAGTTCAGGAATCGATGACACAACCCAGATATTGAAGCAGCCAGTTGTTCTTGATTTTTACATGAGTTCATCATCGAAATCAAAAGGTACTGTGGGAAGAGAGCATGATTGTAATTGATAGATCACTTATCCCAGTTTGTAGGTCCCTGCTCTCCTCAGTCCATGGTGATTTGACTGTGGATGACTCAATAGGTAGCTATGCCTCGATTTTATCTGGTACAAGCTGACTGTCTCACAGGTGATGACAAAGGGATTGCATAAGAGCCCAACAAAGCTCTTGAAGACTGTTTCACTGGATTGATGACATAAGTGTCTGCAATTGTCCACCAGTCCTGAAACTCACAAACAAGCTTTTGCCATGTTGAGGTAGTGGCAACAATATACATGACTTTTCGGTGTACTTGGTGCCCAGAATGGTATGGGTTGGTGGTTGTTGGCTGGACTGTGATTCGTCTGCCTGATCTCTAAGGAGGTATCATCCTGTCAGGAAAGAACTCAGAATTAGTAATCACTTGAATCACACACCAGCTCACCCCACCTTTGCTACCCTTCTCCATTCCTCAGAGTGTAACTGTCAAGAACAGGAGACAATGTCTCCTTTCATTTATCTGTCTGTAAATTAGTACACCAGATAAAAGACAAGGTATATAGTGGAGATAGACACTACCACACATAGATGATCCTCTCTCCACCCTCACATCTGCACTCGCAGACATACAATGTATACAGTTAGTACCTATATAAATTTCACGTCTCTATAGGCTGGTCACTACACACCCACTGAATCTGTGTCAAACACACTTTTGACTCAGAGCGTCTAGCTCTGACGTCACAGCAGTTAACTTAAAAGATGACCCAGTTTCCATATCTCTGCTAGGAGGCACAAAACTTCGTTTGTCTGGTCAGAGAATAATTATTTGTAGGGTTTAATATCTTTACAAATGGTGTGGGTTATGTAGAGCACAAACTAATAGTCTGCACAGGGTAATGTTTAATGTTCGGAGCCTGATCTCTGGACATCAAGAACGGCCCAACTCGTGCGATCACACAGCTGAATCTTTCCTCCCTGCAGCAGTGGCTAACTTTGAAAATACATATATTATGGTACTCGTAAACTATAATCAACTTACTCGAGCTTAGGAAATCTTCCAATATAGAACTGGTACTTTGAATGCTCCAAACCTTCTACATAGACTGTATACACGTTTTGACACTTAGGAATCAGGCGAGAGAATGCCGCTAAAACCTAAACTTGGCGTCCCTAGGAAAGAAGTCCCTTATTCATGTATAAGGCGTAAACCGACTTACATGAATTTCTGAATTAAACACCAGAAATCTTCACCCTACAGTTGCAAGTTTGAAAATGAAGATTTATCATAGCAATTATAGTGTCTAGAAATGAATATTTTACCAGATAGAGGTATATATCAATATAAGGGACTATATACCCCTCTGGACGGGTTTAAGTTTGAAATGTGACTGCCCGCTTAGAGAAGTCAGCATCACGACTCGTCCATCGTGTAGGGTTGGCTGCTCACTTCACGACAGACAGAAATACAAATTAAGAGAGCATTTAGTTTTATAACGTTAGAGTGCTTAGCTAATTCGATATCTACCTGGCTGGAGCGTTGTTTCTGCGAAAACATCGATTTGATTCCTTCGTTTTGTTCTCACTCTCTCTCTCTCTTTCTTTCTCTCTCTCTCTCTCTCTCTCTCTCTCTCTCTCCACACACACACGCGCGCGCGCGCGCGCGGGAGTCGCTGTGGTTGGAAGGTCGTGGGTTTGGGTCCTGACAAAAATTACTTTGGCTCCCAGGTCGACCCAGCCTTGAGTGGGTACCAGGGGCAGTAATTATAAGTAAATGCGGCCGGCGTGATGCTTACACACACATACATACATATACATATAATTGTACGTTTGTCCTCCATTGTGAAGTTGGGGAAGGAAAGAAGAAGGATGTGTGGCGGAGGGAAAATCTAGAGTGACTCATATAGGGAAACAGCAGCTATCCGTGAGTTTACTGGGACGTCTACTGCAACGCGTCTATTTTCCGCTCCTTCACTGAGCATAATCAGATGCATCCTTTCAAACCCCGTCCAGATTCTATCAGATATATCTCCTGCTTTTATTCTTTCAACCTTTCATTCATTCCGACTGTATTTTTTTCATACCTTCCTTTATATTCACTTATTGGTTTTAGAAATACCCGAGAGGTATTGGTTATACGTGGATGGGTTCATGAAAGCGAGACACTTTGCAAGTCTTCCTTACATAATAAGACGTTTTCTAGTGGACAGGAGCACGGAGAGAATTGTGGCCCCTTCCTTTTAGTGAATGACCTTTCCCTGACAGCTTTGCCATTGAGTTGGACGGATTTGGCCTGTTGAGTTAGCGCGACTCAGCAGCCCTGTCTGGAATCTGTATAGAAGCTCCTGCGTTAAGAACTCTTGAAGTGTTGGAAGGACTTGCTTTTATATGGTTTTATCGTGAAATCTTCCTGTGGCATGCAAGCGGAAGCGGTGAACGAGAGATTTTGGGTGGGGGATGCCAGCTTTTGTACAGTCTAGGGCAGTGGTTATCAACCTTCCTACTGCTGCGACCCTTTAATACAGTTTCTCATGTTGTGGCGACCCCCACCCCCTTCCTTTTTTTTTTACATAAATTTTTTTTCGTTCTTTCTTCATATCTTCAGTGAATGTATCATTTCTGTGAAAAGGTCGTTCCACCAATTAAAGGGTCGCAACCCACAGGTTGAGAACCGCTGATCTTGAGGTTGTTGTTTGTCCACCCACCACCATGCGTGCCTGTCCACCCACCACCATGCGTTCCTGTCCACCCTCCACCATGCGTGCCTGTCCACCCACCACCATGCGTGCCTGTCCACCCACCACCATGCGTGCCTGTCCACCCACCACCATGCGTTCCTGTCCACCCTCCACCATGCGTGCCTGTCCACCCACCACCATGCGTGCCTGTCCACCCACCACCATGCCTATCCACCCAACACCATGCGTGCCTGTCCACCCACCACCATGCGTGCCTGTCCACCCACCACCATGCGTGCCTGTCCACCCACCACCATGCCTATCCACCCACCACCATGCGTGCCTGTCCACCCACCACCATGCGTGCCTGTCCACCCACCACCATGCCTATCCACCCACCACCATGCGTGCCTGTCCACCCACCACCATGCGTGCCTGTCCACCCACCACTATGCGTGCCTATCCACCCACCACCATGCCTATCCACCCACCACTATGCGTGCCTGTCCACCCACCACCATGCGTGCCTGTCCACCCACCACCATGCGTTCCTGTCCACCCACCACCATGCCTATCCACCCACCACCATTCCTATCCACCCACCATCATGCCTATCCACCCACCACCATGCCTATCCACCCACCACCATGCCTATCCACCCACCACCATTCCTATCCACCCACGACATTGCGTGCCTATCCACCCACCACCATGCGTGCCTATCCACTATCCACTCATCTACCTACTCGTAGAGCTGTCTATCGCATCTGCGCATTCAGCAGGTCAGCACAGTAGACATTCACACGCATCATACCCACCTACTTGTACGTCTACTCACTTACCCGCTAATCTTCTGACCCTCCCGCTTACCTGCCTGCCTACCTTCACTGTTTTTCTGTTTTCTCTACCTACCTTCCGGCTCTGCCCGGTCTTTCACGCCTATGTATTCATCCAGCCAGCATAATAAACATTACTGCAATCAAATAGAGATTGAAGTCAAGAGGGTCGACTTCACTGCACCGGGTTTTATCCAGCATGGTATGCCCCCCCCCCCCCCCCCCCCCCCCAACCGCATCAGGACTAATCGCACGCCGAAAGTATAAAGCACGAGCAACTGAACTACCCACTAGGGCAGAAGGTCCATAAGAATTGTGCTCCTGGACCGATTAAGTGAAACCGAGTCTTGCGAGAGAAGATAAATGCAGTCAGCCGTGGTGAAACGAACCCACCACCTTCAGAGGGCGAGGCAAATCCCTCGACCAATTCGCCATTTAGCTACGCGCCTACTTACCTAAATGCTTTCTTGCCACCACACAACTGTACAGACACGCACGATAAATGTATTATAACAACAGCTAGTTTGTGTAATGAATCAATCGTCTGTGAATATCCCATTTCACACCAGTGAAGATCTCCAGAAAACAAAAATACCTTAGGGAAATACAAATGGGAGTACTTAAAATAACTGGAGATGAAACCGAAGCAAATGAGATCGTAACTTTAGAAGCCGAGACCAAAGAACACGAGAACGTAACACTAGAAGATGAGGTCTTGGCACTCTAGTGGCTTAATATCCTAGCAACACGAACACAAGGCATCTAATTTGCAATGAACATTTTGACTTGTCTTCGCTTGCTTAGAGACTTCTCGTATGGCTTGCAATAGTCTCGTTTGAAATATAATTACTTTCTCCCTGAGTAAGTCTGTGCCTGTGTGTTTATAAAACGTGTTAATGTGTCTGTGTGTGTGTGTCTGCCTTCACCGACGGAATGTCATGGTTGTTCGCTCAGTTCTGGACTTTGTTTTTCTCTATTCAGCGACTTAAGTTTGAATTGCAAATCCTTTGAAAGATCTGGATTTTACGTCATGTTTGTAATGGGACATTGTGTCTATTTGTTCCTCCAAAAATCGGGCCTTGGAACCCACACATGTGTAAGTGGATCCTTTGTTTTTGGTTCAACCGCCGCAGCAGAATGACTAGAGCAGCGGTTCTCATCTTATGGGTCGCCACCATTTTGTGTGTGGTTCGAACGACCATTTTACAGGGGTCGCCAGAGACCATCGCAACACACATTTTCATTGAAGTTGTGAAGTAGCAAAGAAAATAATGGTATGGTTGGGGGTCGCCACAACATACGGAGCTGTATTAAAGGGTCGCCAAAACATCAGGAACTGTATTAAAGGGTCGTCAAAACATACGGAGCTGTATTAAAGGGTCGCCACAACATACGGAGCTGTATTAAAGGGTCGCCACAACATCAGGAGCTGTATTAAAGGGTCGCCAAAACATCAGGAACTGTATTAAAGGGTCGCCACAACATCAGGAACTGTATTAAAGGGTCGCCAAAACATACGGAGCTGTATTAAAGGGTCGCCACAACATACGGAGCTGTATTAAAGGGTCGCCACAACATCAGGAGCTGTATTAAAGGGTCGCCAAAACATACGGAGCTGTATTAAAGGGTCGCCACAACATCATGAACTGTATTAAAGGGTCGCTAAAACATACGGAGCTGTATTAAAGGGTCGCCAAAACATCAGGAACTGTATGAAAGGGTCGCCACAACATCAGGAACTGTATTAAAGGGTCGCCACAACATCAGGAACTGTATTAAAGGGTCGCCACAACATCAGGAACTGTATTAAAGGGTCGCCACAACATCAGGAACTGTATTAAAGGGTCGCCACAACATCAGGAACTGTATTAAAGGGTCGCCACAACATCAGGAACTGTATTGAGGGCTCGCGGCATTAGGAAGGTTGAGAACCACTGGGTTAGAGGTTTGTCCTGCAGTCGTAGGTTCTCAAGTTCGGAACCTCATTATCCCTTTTAAAAAAAAGTAATAGACCCTTTTCATGCCCTCAGACGTATTGGTTACAAAGGGCTAGACCTATATTTTATAGACCAGTCAGCACTTGGTAGGTGATATGGTCAGCATCACGCAGGCCATTGTCAATTCCCACGACTATACCTGGTACCCATTCAAAGCTTGGGCGACTTGGATGCAAAGATCATTAAAAAACAAAAAATTCCGGCTCCGTCAGACCTGAACCCACGACCTTCCGATCCTCAGGCAAACGTTGGCTAACACCATGACGGCTTCCCCGTATCATGTCCGCTGTTTGTAAAATAACTGACTGGTTTTCTCAGGTCGACGTAGCCTAGAATGGGTACCAGAACATTTTATAGTAAGAAAAGGCGGCCGGCATGAGGTTGACCACATTACTTATCGAGGGTCAGAGTCTATCCGCGTGCGCTCGGTGCGTCAAAGGCGAGATTTATTTCTTTTTTGTTTGTTTTTAGTATCCAGAAGCCATGAGTTGTTAACCCTTAGGCTCGGTATTATGGATATCGCAACCTTTCGGCCTTGATTCCATTGTAAATACCGTAAATCTGGGAGAAATGTGGTTTTTCTGCCTACCCCCGGGAGTGAACCCAAACCACAAGGTGTTCGTCACCCGGTCACCGCGCAATCTGGTTTAGCCAACTACGCTAGAGAGCCGGGCACGTCAAAGGCGCGATAAGAGTTGTTGTGCTTCAGCTGATGGCTTCAGCTGATGGCTTTCAACTCTTAGTCTTAGTCGAGGTTTCAACGTCACTTCAGTCGGATCACTAGATACATGCTTCGTTCCTCTGCCAGTGAAAATCAAATGAAATGTCCCCCACTGTCTCATACTGGTGAACAAATAGTCCCGGCACTATCCAGAAATATGCACACGCAGTAAATGCATATGGCAGTTGCTAGAGGCGCCAGAGGTACCTTTGCTGCCAGAAATGCAGTTTGTCATGCATGGAAGTAGTGGGACACGATAAGTTGGCAATCCACAAGAAAAATTATTGCACAAGGTATTTCACCAGTCCTCACCACGGGTGAAGATGTCGAAGCCCTTGCGTTGTCAGCTCAGTCGCCTGGTCTAAACGTGCTATGCGTTTGATTTTCAAGGTGGCTTTTGAGTTCCGAGGGAAAATTTACTCGAACATTTCGTTCGGATTCCAATTTGTTGAAATTTTTAGGCTTTCGAGTTCTGTAGTTCCTCTGTAACTGTCTTTGATCTGGTGTTGTGTCCTAATGTCAAACAAACTTGCCTTTTCTTTCGTCCTTTCTTACTTAGCCAGGTTCAATTTTCTTCTTCTTGAGCTTCAGTTATATCTGTGGTCGTTGGTCTTTGCGGTAATTCTTGTGTCATTCTTTGTGGAACATGGTTGTGCCTGAGTTTTCTTGTCTTTGCCTGACTCCATGTCTGCCACGATCTGGACCGATGAGGTTATCCGCTGCTGTGAGGAAGAGACTGGGTGTCCTGTAACAGGACTATTCCTTGTCTGGTTTTCCTCTGCGTTATTGTGTAACATAGGTCCTACAGGTGATTTTAGCCTGTTCTGAAACTTTTCACTCTTATACATTTAATTTGTGTCCAGGATATTCGGGTGTGCTTTGTAATGTTCAGCCTGATAGATTGGCTGCTGCCGCTCCTACGGGTGGTGAGCTACGTTATGGTAAAACCGAAGTGGTGAAGGCTCTCTGGGATCAAGTGGACAGTGCAGTAGAAAACAGACCAAGTATCCGTACTCTGACAAACTAATTCAGCGAGGGGTGAGCAGAGCATCTTGGAGATATTCAACAACGCGGGGAAAACATGGGCGCACCCTTGGTCGTGTTGCAACAGGTACTTTTATTATATCGACTCTTCATTTGCTAATGACGAAGGAGACGGAACACGTGTGGGATGTCTGAGTCCAGGGTTAACAGTTCTTCATTCATTCTTTCATCAAGTTTACAGGCCGCCCGCCATTCTTACCGATTTAGCTAGGTGCACCTCCGCCCAGCTGAACACCTTCTGTAAGCATGTCGCAGTCAGTCAGTCTTTTCGTTCTTCTTTCTGCTGTAAATACGTCTGCAGAATGTCCATCTGGTTTCTTGACCATCATTTTGTCTGCCTGTAAGTCTTGTTAGTCAGTCAGTCAGTTAGTCAGCCTGTCTATTTGTCTATACATTCAATGCAACCATCTGTCGGTCTTTCTTAATTTCTGCCATCTGCCGCATTCGGTCTCTCCTAGTTGCCCCTGACGCTGATTGCATTTTTAACGAGAAAATTAACGGCCACCTGTTGCCGTCTCCACAGACACGTTTTGTTACAACTTCTCTCACTAATTAAACCATGCATCATTTTAACGGATCGGCGTGCATCCATTCTGATTGCTTCTTTTCCAGTTCTCTGTGAACATGTTGCGCACATTTTTTTCTGGCTGTCTGTCAGCTGTCCAAATCTATCTTTCTATCTGTCTCAGAAAAATTAAAAGATGGTCCCGTATCTTTTACATCTTTCGCTTCATTTCTCCCTTTCCGATATGTCTCTCTCTCTCTCCTCTCTCTCTCTCTCTCTCTCTCTCTCTCTCTCTCTCTCTCTCTCTCTCTCTCTCTCTCTACCTCTACACACACACACACATATATAAAGGGAGTCGCTGTGGCGTTGGCGGCTAGACGCCCGTTTGCGGTCGAGGGTTCACGTCCTGACGTAGCCTGACTATTTTTTCTTTCAAAAATGACCTTGACTCCCAGGTTGACCCAGTCTCGAGTGGGTAGCAGAAGCAATCTTGGGAAGTAAAGGCGACCGGCGTGATGCTTACCACATCACCCACCAATTGCCAATTGGTCTATAAACATATAGGTCTAGCCCTTTATTATTCCCA
Organism: Candidula unifasciata; assembly: GCA_905116865.2. Lineage (NCBI taxonomy): Eukaryota > Metazoa > Mollusca > Gastropoda > Stylommatophora > Geomitridae > Candidula > Candidula unifasciata. The sequence goes on along the minus strand of CAJHNH020002268.1, from coordinate 17,794 downwards.
ATTTGTCTTAAGGCGGGGAAAGGGGTCCTTTACTGTATATATATATATATATATATATATATATATATATATATATATATATATATATATATATATATATATATATCTTGCCCTCCTCAACCTCCATTTGTATCCGAGAAACTTTCTTGATTGTCTTCTGCACGCTCGATTCATTTGATCAGTTTTGATATCTCTGTACCGCTCTGTCTCTGCCCCCCCCCCTCTTTCCTTCTCTCTTCTTGACCCGGCCATCAGTGTTTTCTCGCAGACAGTATCAACGGTTAGTTTCTCCCTTTGTCTCCTGAAACACTCGCTTTATTTGTCCTATTCCGACGTTTCTGTCTCTCTAAGCTGTTTAGATTGATTGTCCCATGTATTTGTCGAATGCAGCCGTTGATCAGACTGTCCGCCCCATGCAGCTTCTTTGCTCCTCCTGCTTGCTGATGCTGCAGTATTCACTGTCTGGTCGTTTCCTTTCGGGGACTTACTATGTGGATGTCTTTTTACTGTCGAACACTGTGGTTTTGCAGGAGAAATCTCAGAACAGGTTTAAGGTAAGAGATGATCGCAGTAGGATTTCTGCTACGGAATAACTGCATCGCCTGTGGTTTTGGCGTTACAGACATGCTTCATAATTCCTGGTTACCAAGTTCGATCACAACTGAGAGCTATTGTCAGTTACTATATATTATTAAACGGTACACTAATGATTGGCTGAAATGCTATAGAAAGATTCTCAGAATATCTTGGATAAAGAAGAAGAGAAATATTGACATTTTGAAAGATCTGAACATCAAGAAAGATTGGCTAATAAACAACATCCTGTCTCGGAAGCTGAACTATTTTGGTCATATCAAGCGCCACGACGGATTTTAAAAAGCATTAGCAGAAGGCATGGTACCAGGAAGGAGGGGCAGAGGCCGACCAACACGAAGATGGGCACAGGATGTAAGTGCCTCCTGAGTATGAAAATACATGAGGCGGGAGAGCTGGCAAGAGACCGAGTTTCTTTCAGGCAGACCGTGATGAAAGCGACATTCTGCAAAGGACCTGCTACATGATGATGATGACACCAATTATTAATTCGACAAAGATCAAAGAAATTTTCAGCTTTAAGTAAACAGCAGCACTTGCACACTTGTAACTTACGAAAATCTTCAGGACATGTGAAATCTAAGACCAGGTTTATAAACACGTGTGACCCGTACAGAAGTTTTCGAGACGTCTATTAAAGTTTCAGGGCACAGCCTTTGGAACAGACTGTACCGGAGAATATAAAAGGAAAGGATATGAAAATCAGCGTCGGTCCCGTCACCGCCGATTGCTGATTAGTCTCTGAAAGCCGGTTTACCTAAATTTACTCGGAGGCGTAAATGTTAGAACGGACCGCTGCCCCGAGCATCAGCGCGGGAAGATCTTAATAAAACAAAGTTGGCAACGATCCGGGAGCTACTTGCAGGGCCTCCGTGGGACGAATTCGTTCCGGGGGCTACAATTTGAACAGCCCTGATCTATAAAATGAGAATAGTAGTTCCATATGACCAATACTCGAATGACGTGAGAAGGGTCTTTTACTTTGCTTTCTGTTTTGTTTTTATTTGAAAACTAAATTTTGGATATGTTAACGTCGTCTTTCCCTTACGTTAATGATGTAAATGCGAACGGAAACGGGTTGCAGTTGTATACATTACAAAGCTATGTCTATCTGTCTGTCTGTCTGTCTGTCTGTCTGTCTGTCTGTCTGTCTGTCTGTCTGTCTGTCTGTCTGTCTGTCTGTCTGTCTGTCTGTCTGTCTGTCTGTCTGTCTGTCTGTCTGTCTGTGCGTGTGTGAGTGCGTGCGTGCGTGCGTGCGAGCGAGCGCGCACGCGTTTTATTTCTCCTTACAGCAGCAGCTCAGTGCTAACAACAAAAATAAATAGCGTATGTCTTTATGTCTTTCACAGGCATCACAGATAAACCCAAGGCTAGAAGCTATTGTGTTGCCAGGTTTCTTTTGTCTGTACCGACTAAACGAAAATAGAATGCACTGATCATTTATGCGTGCACACGGAGAGAGAGAGAGAGAGAGAGAGAGAGAGAGAGAGAGAGAGAGAGAGAGAGAGAGAGAGAGAGAGAGAGGGAGAGAGAGAGAGAGCACAGTGTATTTGAACATTTACCCCAAGAACAAAATATACGTGAACATTTAGATCTCACGTGGGCTCTCTCTCCCTCTCTCTTTCTCTCTCTCCACATTTAAGGCCAAAATGTTAACCAGCTAATATTTCAGTCAAACGTGGCAAAAACCAACCGTCGCCTCCCTCTGCCTTCATCAAAATCGAGAGCCAGAGACAGAATAACAGGCAATGTATTTCGTCTGTCTGTCTGTCTGTCTGTCTGTCTGTCTGTCTGTCTGTCTGTCTGTCTGTCTGTCTGTCTGTCTGTCTGTCTGTCTGTCTGTCTGTCTGTCTGTCTGTCTGTCTGTCTGTCTATCTATCTATCTATCTATCTATCTATCTATCTCACTTTCTCTCTCTCTCTCTCTCTCTCTCTCTCTCTCTCTCTCTCTCGGTCGGTCGGTCGGTCGGTCGGTCGGTCGGTCGGTCGGGCGGGCGGGCGGGCGGGCGGGCGGACTGGCGGGGGTCTTGCCTGCCTGCCTGTCTGCCCCCTACCGTTCTATCTGTCTGTAGTCTCTTTGTCCATCTAAATCCTTACCTGCCTGCCAACTCCTCTAATCCGACCTATGGTCTGTCAACCCACCGCCTTCTCTAGAGAAGGCCGTGGTCAACCTTAGCCTGTCTGCCCACTTACTTGTCTGTTACCACATCTGTCTATCCTTGTCGCACTAGAAGACGCGTCCCAGTTCTTCTGAAGTCGCCATAAATGACGCAGCCTTTGTCTCTGATGATGTACACTTACATTGGCAACTAGCAGCAAGTGGTTTAGACCGAAGTGCTCTCACTCCATTCACAGTCCTCATTGGAGAATGGCCTGGTGATATCCGGGCCGCCTGACGTTCATTGATCACTCAGAGTAAGTTATGAGAGAGGAAAGAACGGAAGGTCGTCGCCCTAAGTGTTTTAGATCGTGATAAATATGAGTTCAATTATAGGCACCCATATTTGGGTTAGGGGGCGGCTGTAGGAGCGGACACAAAGGTTAGGGTTGTTTCCTTACGTTGGAGTTGGGCAACACGAGTTTCACACATACGAGGTAATTATTTTATGTTGGTAGTTTACTTCTTGTTGTTGTTGTTGTTGTTGTTGTTGTTCTTCTTCTTCTTCTTCTTCTTCTTCTTCTTCTTCTTCTTCTTCTTCTTCTTCTTCTTCTTCTTCTTCTTCTTCTTCTTCTTCTTCTTCTTCTTCTTCTTCTTCTTCTTCTTCTTCTTCTTCTTCTTCTTCTTCTTCTTCTTCTTCTTCTTCTTCTTCTTCTTCTTCTTCTTCTTCTTCTTCTTCTTCTTCTTCTTCTTCTTCTTCTTCTTCTTCTTCTTCTTCTTCTTCTTCTTCTTCTTCTTCTTCTTCTTCTTCCTCCTCCTCCTCCTCCTCCTCCTCCTCCTTCCCTTCTCCTCTTCCTCCTCCTGCTCCTCCTCCTCTTCTTCCCCTCCTCCTGCTGCTGCTGCTGCTGCTCTTATCCCTCAGTGAAGCGTAGGACTAAGGCACTTAAAAACTATTAATTAGACAGCTAAAATATCAAACACCCAACTACTGCCATGACATCCAACAAAGTTATCCATAACTGTATGTTGATACGTGCTGCTAAAGCCATGGAATGCGGAAGAAGATGATTCTCAAAGATGATTTTTCTTCTTGTTGCGATCTGATCCCTGGTGTCCACTGACGGGCGATTACTTTTGGCTAAACTGACTTGTTTTTTGGTGTTCCTCTTTGTTAATTTCTGACATCCCCCGTGTGGGTTCAGGGTCTCATTGTGGTGGAAAACAAGAATAGACCCAATGTCTGCCAAAAAGCATGTCGTAAGAGTCGACTAATTTGGAGCGTCCTTCGAAGTCGGAGTACATTGCCTTAGAGGCAATGAAGAAACAGTCCGCATGCAAATGTTTTAGACCTGTTAAATGGATGTGCACACAACACTCAGTTTCTGGAATAGGACTAGAGTCCAGAAGGGGACGAAAAATCCGAAATTTCAGCCGTTTTCAGCCGGTGAACGTAAATAAGAAATTGTTCCTTACAGCTTTGAGTATGGTGTCGACTCGCTGAGTGGATATTCCCTTCTACACTTATAAACGGGCATTAACACGGACAGTCTTACAGGACATGTTCTTCAGAATGCACACACTGCCCATAATGAACTACTCAGTCGAAACCTGTGCTTACGCTTGCTAACTTTGTTATTCTCTGTCCCGAGGCATACAGCGATGACCTCCTGTCCATGTCGGTCAAGTAGGTGGCAGTCATCTGTCTCCAGATTCTGTCCACTTCTTTAAGTCTGGATGATTCACCTCTCACACTCAGAGTACGTTATTTCATTTTCTCGCTGTTCACATTCTCTCTCTCTCTCTCTCTCTCTCTCTCTCTCTCTCTCTCTCTCTCTCTCTCTCTCTCTCTCTCTCTCTCTCTATCTCTCTCCACCCCTTTCTTAAGAGATATTTCTTAGCGGTTGTATTTCCCTTCATACTGCAGCCAGGCGGCATCCAGTGGAGACCAGCACACTTTTTGGCAGCAGCTTTGCTAAGTTAAGCCTCCTAAAGCTTACGTCAGTCACCAAAAGAAGAGTTATTCACACAGGCTGAGAAAAACCCCGATCTGCTGTCTCTACTTTTAGCAGTAACATATCTCTTTTACAGATCAGATGGAGCTATCTGTACAGACCCATATACATCAAGTGAACTGTATTACCTGAGGGATTTCACCACAGCATGTTTATTTGTATGGGAAGAAAATCATTGTCTCCACAGAAATAAGGTTGTTTTCCCTAGCTCGGGGCCATTTCCACATTCTTTGTCTCTGGGAATGCATGATTGGACCGGCAGGGTATGCCAGTGCAAGTGGAATCTAAATCGAAATGGCACGTCAACTGTTCGAGTATCTGCACACAAGTGCTACTTGTTTTTTCCGTCTGGAGATATATAGATATATTTTCTGCTTCAGCGGCAGCCCCAGACAGTTCGGTAAGCAAGTAACGATTATTTTGGAATACCATAATGGGACTGGGATAAAGATCGTTAAATATGCTTGTCCAGTAGCTTGTTTCTGTGTGTTTGCGTGTATGGACTCCCCCCCCCCCCCCCCCCCCAGCCCCAGTGTTATTCTTCTGGTGCCAGATGTAACACGATCTTCGACATTTTATCATCATCATCATACTGTTGCTAGTACACCCCTCCCCGGCCCTTCTCTGCTGTCCTCTTTCACCCACCTCTCTATTACTGCCCTAGCCTTCTTTCAAAGTATGTAATCTGCCTCTTCTTCTTAATCTTCCTCACTGATATTGCTCTTTAACAACACACCACCTCCTTCTCTCTCTCTCTCTCTCTCTCTCTCTCTCTCTCTCTCTCTCTCTCTCTCTCTCTCTCTCTCTCTCTCTTTCGTTACCTCACATCCTACCCTCTCGCTCTCTCCTAGCCTCCAAACTCGCTATCTCGCATCACAAAACCGCCCGGCTTTTCCTTCTGTTGGTCGTCCTCTCATTTCCCTTATCCAAGCGAATCGGGCGACCGTTTATGGCTGCCAATAACCTCCTAGTTCAGAGAAACACATTTTCTGTAAATAACAAACATTCGAAGGCTATCATTGAGCTCCTCATTTAGGGCCATCTACCGATAAAGCACTCAAACGCGTGATTCATTGTTCTGTTATTTCCCTCATGTGGTGTTTCCCTGCCTCCTCGCAGATAGAGAAACCCTATGGTAGATGCTGGTATGAGGGTTAGAAACGATGGCAAAACGCCTAGTATAGGTAGGCCTTCAAATATTACAACAAAGAAGATGGGAAGTTACGGTAAATAACCCTCTTCAGCAGTCAACAGGATGAATCTCACAAGAACAACACGCAACGCAGGCGAAAGGGATAGAAAAGTAATAACATCCAGATACGTAATCATTTCTATGTATCCGTGCGTAATAAAGGAGCTGGGGTAGCTTAGGAGCCAGATGTCTGCCTGTTGACACGAGGCCAAGGGTTTACATACATACACAGACACACGCACACACTCACACACACACTCTCACTCACTCACTCATACATACACACACAGACACACGCACACTCACACACACACTCTCACTCACTCACTCATACATACGGACGGACAGACAGACAGACAGACAGACAGACAGACAGACAGACAGACAGACAGACAGACAGACAGACAGACAGACAGACAGACAGACAGACAGACAGACAGACAGACAGACAGACAGACAGACAGACAGACAGACAGACAGACGGACGCTTAGGCAGGCAGGTAGGCAGGCAGGTAAGTAATCACGGTTTCAGCAGTACTAAGCCTTCCAGCTTTCCTCTCTACTTCCTTAGAAGAAATGTTTTCTGCAGTTTGTTCCTTCTGCTGCTGGTGAAAGGGCTAAAGCTCTTGTGTTGTCGGCTTAGTTGCGTGATCGGTACGTGCTAGGCGTTCGGTTTCCAAGGCTGTATTCGAGTTCGTATGCAAAATTTACTTGAAAATTTTTCGTTTTTTTTCCCCCAAGCTTGGAGGCGTTAGAATTCCGAAGCACCACTGTAAATTCTAACGTCTTAAAAAAAAATCTAAACTGCGGTTCGCAGCCTGTGGGTCGTGACCGTTTTGTGGGTCGAACGATCCTTTCACAAGGGTCGCTAAAGACCATTGTACAACACTTATTCACTAAAAATTTGAGGTAGCAACGAAATTAATTGTATTGTTTGGGGTCGCCATAACATGAGGACCTTATTAAAGGGTCGTGGCATTAAGAAAGTTGAGAGCCACTGGCGTAAGGCAAGAGAGCTGGCGACAAGCGATCCAGTTTCTCTCGATCTCACGAGATAATGAAACATGACAGCCTGTGCCTATGCTTATCAGCACGGTGCATGATGATATTAATTGTAATGACTGCCCTTTTGTGTCTCCTCCACACTGACTATCTGTGGTGCAGAGTTAACACTGGCTCTAATATCTAGAGGTTCACAACTCAATCAACGCAGACATGATCCTCTTCATGGTCACACAACGTCTAACAACGGTTAACACCAGCGGCACATTTCACGAGTTTATTTACACGTTAGCTCAATACACAAATCACAGGTGAATCCACTTACAGCATTCGGACAATAGACGTTGACATATTCACAGCTGGCTTTGACAATCAAACAGGGGTACCATTCACAGCTGGCCTTCTCGATCATTCATTCCTCGCCGATTCAAATCCACATGCTCTAGTCATTCTCCATTCATCTTCACAGCTTCATTTTCCATCCTTTCTCTCTGGGACCCAGTCACCGAATGCCCGCCTGATTCTCAATCCCCCAGATCTCCTCATTCACACGTGACACACTCTTTCCTGTCGTTTCACCATATCTCCGTGAAACACATGCTCTCAGGGACTTCCCCCAGTTATGCCAATCATCCCCTGACATTATCCCTATTTATAACATCATTACATCTCTCCTCCCCTTAAACAAAAAAAATATATGCAATATTTTTTTTCCATAACCTATATAAATTTCCATATAAGAATATATTGCCATATTTTACTAATATGTTTACTGTTGGCTGGAATTCTACCATTGGTTCTCTGACTTGTACCACATATGCAGCTGCTCTTGTCACTCCCCTTGACAGTTCTTGGCAATATGCTAACAGAATCACCTCCCCAAAGCGTTCCTCAAACAACGCGGATGACCTTATAGGCTCTGTGACGTACTTATCAAGTCCTGAAGTCAGTCTACCTAAAGAAGACTGAACAACACCCCAAAGCGTTCCTCAACAACGCGGAAGTCCAAAAATGGCTCCAAAACCAGACTTATAAATCACACAGTTCTGTATGTCCCCCATAGAACCAAGTTCCTGTTGACAGTTCATTCAAAGTGATTGCTACTCCTTGTTGGTCTTCGTCATTCACCATGGTTTATACCAAAGCTTTGCCAGAATTTACTCATTTTAGCATTGTGGCAATTTCATTTTCTGTTTGTCCACTATATAATAGATATTTCCAAATTTCTATATCTGTAATTTACTGTTAATAAAATTTCTATTATAACCTAATGTGTCTGTTGTTTTATTATGAACTCATACACCATCCCTCAGTGTTATTTTGAATTCATACACCATTCCTCATTATCACTTTCACATCATAACTTTCATATCATCACTTCATACAAAATTTATTTTATTTGAATATTAATTGTTAGTAACAACACGTTTATTGAACATTTGTTAGTAATGTTAGACTGTTACTTATAATTATCTCCCTTTTCTATTTTAACTCCCTTTATGACTATTTCTGCTTACTATCTTTATAACCTAGACATAATATCTGGAATGTGATTGTCAACCCCTTTTACATGCATAATGTCAAATTTAAACTGTTGCAGTAACAATGCCCAGCGGTAAACTCTAGCGTTTTTATTAGCATCTATGTTCTGCAGTTTTACCAATGCAAGATTATCTGTGATGATTGTAAATTCTTTGCCGATTAGGAATTTTTGAAATTTTTTCAAACTGATCACTATAGCTAATGCCTCTCGCTCGAACGCACTATATTTCTGTTGCGCTTGGGTGAGTTTTTGTGACATATAATATACAGGTAATAAAACATTAGAATGTAACTGAGCTAGCATTGAACTTATGGTATGCAAACTCGCATCAGACTGTAAATAAAATCTTTTTGATATGTCTGGCTGTCTGAGAATTGGGAATGTGGAAAAAGTTTTTTTTTAATTTTTTGTAACAATTCGTCATGTTGTTGCTCCCATTTTAGTTTTGTTGGTTGTCCCTTTTTTAACAGTTCGAATAACGGAAAGGTTAGGTCTGCGAGATTGGGGATAAACTTTCCATAATAGTTAATAAGACCTAACAACGACTGTAGTTGTTTTCTATTTTTTGGTTTTTCAATCTTTAATATTTTTGACACTATTTTATCGTCTGTCTGTATCTTGTTATCATACACTTTATGTCCCAAAAATTCGATAGTTGTGAACGCAATTTCAGTTTTGGTTGGATTTACTGTAAGATTTGCTTCTTGAATTCTCTGAAATACTTTCGCTAACGTTTGGAGATGTTTTGGCATATTGTCAGTATGAATACAGATATCATCCATGTATGCTACTACGTTTTCAACGTTGTTTAACAGTTTTCTTATCATTTTGGTGAAAATTTTTGGCGCATTTAAAATTCCAAACGGAACTCGTAACCATTCTTTTAAGCCTAATGGTGATTGAAAGCTGGTATATTGTATTGATGTCTCTGCCATTGGTATTTGCCAGTAACCTTTACATAAATCAAGTTTTGAAAAAATGGTGGATTTATATAAGCTCTGAAGAATATCTTCTGTGCTTGGAATTGGTTCTGAATCTAATTCTGTGATGTTATTGAGTTTCCTGTAATCTACACATAATCTAAGTGACTGATCTTTCTTTTTTACTATCACCAATGGTGAGCTATATGGAGAAGTTGAATCTCTAATTATTTTGTCTTTTTGGAGTTGTTTAATTTCGTTTGTGACCTTGTCCAAATAATGCAGAGGTATCGTGTAATTCCGTGATCTAACTGGGATATCTGTCTTTAACTGAATTTCATACTCTATCAAATTTGTTCGTCCAGGTTTTGTAGTGAATATCTCCTTGAATTTTGAAATGATATTTTGAACTGCATTTTTATCTTGTTCATTTAATTGTGAGTTTATTTTGATGTCTCTCCAATCTTTACTTTTCTCCAGTTCTAGAGTAGGAATTTCGTCCTCTACTGCATCTATCATTTCTTCGTCCACTACGTTACATGCATTTGATTCTTGTACCTCTTCTTTTTCGTCTATCACTGACAATGTAATGACTGCCCTTTTGTGTCTCCTCCACACTGACTATCTGTGGTGCAGAGTTAACACTGGCTCTAATATCTAGAGGTTCACAACTCAATCAACGCAGACATGATCCTCTTCATGGTCACACAACGTCTAACAACGGTTAACACCAGCGGCACATTTCACGAGTTTATTTACACGTTAGCTCAATACACAAATCACAGGTGAATCCACTTACAGCATTCGGACAATAGACGTTGACATATTCACAGCTGGCTTTGACAATCAAACAGGGTACCATTCACAGCTGGCCTTCTCGATCATTCATTCCTCGCCGATTCAAATCCACATGCTCTAGTCATTCTCCATTCATCTTCACAGCTTCATTTTCCATCCTTTCTCTCTGGGACCCAGTCACCGAATGCCCGCCTGATTCTCAATCCCCCAGATCTCCTCATTCACACGTGACACACTCTTTCCTGTCGTTTCACCATATCTCCGTGAAACACATGCTCTCAGGGACTTCCCCAGTTATGCCAATCATCCCCTGACATTATCCCTATTTATAACATCATTACAGTAATGATATTATGTCCTACATTGTTCGATAACTAATTACTGGTGACCTGAGGTGTGTCAGTGCCTCTTGCTACAGCTTGTATAAAACATTCTTTTTTTTTGGGGGGGGGGGGGGGGGGGGGGGGGGGGTGGGGGCAAGTGGGGGGGGGGGGGGGGCAATTGAGACCATATAAACAGTATGTTGCCGTGAGTAATTGCGCTCTATATAGATTTGTTGAGCTTGTTTTCATTGAGACATAGTAATGAGACCAAATCTCACATTGTGTGTCGTCACGCATTCTTGATTGACCCATTTACTGGGGCTTCGGTGATTAGGGTTTGGGACATCTTTTGTTTGGTACAGTGTTTAAATCGGTAGTTTAATTATTCTGGCCTCTGTCTCGCTTCTCATCTGTCTTTACCTGCATCTGTGTGTTTTTACTCTCTCTCTCTCTCTCTCTCTCTCTCTCTCTCTCTCTCTCTCTCTCTCTCTCTCTCTCTCTCTTCATGTCTGTCTCTGTCTCCACTGTACCTCTTTCTTCTCTGTCTCTTTCTTTTTCTTTCTTTCTGTCTATGCGTGTCTCCCTCTCTGTCTGTATCTATCCCCGGGCCCCCCAAAACTGCAGTTTTCAGTTATTGTAGTGCGTTTGAAAATAGTCAGTATAATCATCAACCATTCTGCTCTGCTTGCCTTTCTTCCATCTATTAGGTCTAACAGTAAAATCCCAGCTAATACACACTGTTATGCTTTGCCTGCCTTGACCACTTATTTCTTCTTCTACTTCTTTTTCAACAAGTTTTGAAATGTAATGTATTGGCAGATAAATGTCTTCTTCCGAAGAAACGCACTTTTGGCTATGCTGACTGGTTTCAGAAGCGACGATATGATGGAAATGTAAATATTTATTATATAGGTTTTCACACTGCTAGGGTATTTAAGTGGTTATCTTTTGCTGTACCGGCTTTTTCCCTTGCCTTTCTCTCTGCCCTTCTCCACCACCTATCCTCTCTCTCCACAACCTCCCCTTCTCCACCACCTATCCTCTCTCTCCCCTCTCCACCACCTATCCTCTCTCTCCCCTCTCCACCACCTATCCTCTCTCTCCCCTCTCCACCACCTATCCTCTCTCTCCCCTCTCCACCACCTATATATATATATTGTGTTGTTTAATAATAGATACAAAAAAAAAAAAAAGACATTTTTGTTTGTTTTCATAAGCAGTTTGTTTATTTTCATTTAAAAAATCGAATTACTTTGGTAACACAGTCGTTTAAATATTGATTAAGAATACCCTGTGAACAAAACACCTCCATACTGTCTATTTCTCTTGTAGTATAATTTTTTATCGTCCTCTTTTTCATCCCCTTTGTTATGTTGGCATAGGGGAGGGGGGGGGGCATAGGGGTCTTGCCACATACTCACGAGGGCCAGCCTGTCTCGTCCAATACTTGGGGAGGAGGGGGGGGATGTCCTCGCTGATACTTGGGGAGGAGGGGGGGGGGATGTTGCCATATACTCAAGAAGGGAGGGGGGAGTGTAAGGGAAGGCGGTCTTGCCATGTACTCAATGGGGAAGGCTTGTGGAGGGGTCTTGGCCGTATACTCGAAAGTTGGGGGTGGGGGGGGGGGGGGAAACGGGGGTCTTGCCCTATACTCAAAGGATGCGTGGCCTAAAAAACGTTAGATACCACTGAGTTAGTTTAAATATATATATATATATATATATATATATATATATATATATATATATATACACACACACACAATGTGATAGTCTCCCCTTGCTTTCCACACCCAGGAGTACCTCAATCTTATGCAGTGTTTCTGATTACTATGGCGAGTGAGTTGCCCGCTCTGTGATGCGGATAGCGCTGCAGAAGTGCTAGAAGACTAGAATATGAATACTGCTAACCTGTACACAAATTCTTCTCCCGCCCCGCCCCGCCCCCCCTCACCCCTTCCTTTTTGTCTGCTGATCTGTGTGTCTGCTAATTGAATATTGATTTTCGGACCAAAACAGTTTTATGTAAGTCGTTTCTATTGTTCGTACATGTGAAAGACAACGATTAAATATTTACTGACCGTCTCCACACACCAACACTGTCTGCTTTACGCAACCAAAATATCAGGCTGTCGCCGTGTGCTGCTTCTGTCATCGGCTTTATATATATATATATATATATATATGTGTGTGTGTGTGTGTGTGTGTGTATGTTTGTATGTGTATTTGTGCCACAATCATCCACACACATGTATTTATGGCTGGTCTCTCCTCTCCCCTGGGTGCCGCCGGGGTTTAGCGGCTAGACGCTCGCCTACGGAGAGGGAAGGTCGTGGGTTCAGCTCCTTGTGATACTGATAAGTAAAAAAAATAGTAAAGGACCCTTTTCCACGCATTTAGGCTATAGGGCATATAGGGCAAGATCTATATTTTATAAACCAACGGCACAAGATGGGTGACGTGGTCAGTATCACGCCGGCTGCCTCTACTTCCCGGGACTACACCCGGTATCCACTCAAGGTTGGGTCGACCTGGGAGCCAAAGTCATTTTTGAAGAGAAGTCCGGCTCCGCCAGGGAGCCAACCCACGACTTTCCGATCCGGCGCGCGTTTAGCCACTGCAACTCCCCGCGATACTGATACTGGACTGTTTTCCGATCTGACCTTTACTCCAAGTCTTCAAGTCTTCTTTTGTCGTCTCACTTATACCAGTGTCGTGGTTTTCTGTATATGTTGTGTGTTTCTCGCGTGGCTTGGGTGATGGATTTATTAATCTTTTTGCATGTTACTCCTACACCATTTATCCATATCTTTTTTGGGTCTTCCTCTCACCTTTCTCCCAGAGGTTAATTACTTCCCGTCCTTTTTAGGATGGAATTTTTCGTCATTTGAAACCCTACTCTGGCTCTTGCCAGGGGTCGCAATATAGCCTGGCCATAAATATGGCCTAAAGGATAAACGCGGTTTCTGGGACTTCTCCACAGTGATCCTCACCTTCATGGTGGCACATTGTGTCATCGGGTGTTTATCGCTTGTGTGATGTCCTGGTGAGGTACAACTACCTTTCTCCCAGATGTTCTGCTGTAAAATGGTCCCATATGCATTTTAGTTTGGCTGCATTCTTGAACCATTGCATTCTTTGTCTGTCAATATAATCTAGGCATGGTCTTATCCCGACTTTCTCTCTAATGCTGGTTTTCATAACCCTTAGTTTAACGTCCTGTTATGTTAACATGTTTAGTTTGACGTCCTGTTATGTTAACATGTGAATTTAGCTTGACGTCTTAGTAAGTTAACATATAAATGTAGTTTGACGACTTGTTTTTGTTAACATACTGATGTAGTTGGACATCTTCTTATGTTAACATGCTAGTCTGGTTTGTCATGTGATTATTAACATTAGAGTCTATATTGTACAAATAGAACTCAGAAAGCAATAAATATTAAAAGGCGCTGATTGTCTAGAGCAGAAACATTAAAAGAGAGAATGCATTATGGACTAGATTTTGTTTAGAAGAGTACATGTGGTTCTGTTTGCGTTTCCAGGCCCATGATTAGAGTCACTTTCTATGTTGTTCATCCCTTCCTTAGGTCGCTAGACCTCTCCTGTGTTGCGGGGGTGTTGACGATATGGCTGGTGTGGCGTTCGCTCAGCGTATGAAATGTTTGTGGGAGGTTTGTTGTTGTGAGTCTATTTCAAGCACCGCCAGCGTCTGTATACAAGTAAAAAGTACTGCAGCGAGAAGGGCCGCACGCACGACGATTCGTGGCTATCGCAACTGGGATGCTTTTGTATTTTTGGCGTTGGCTTCCACCCGAGAGAAAGAAAGTAGTTACAAGGAGCGTAGGAATAGAAACACATCGCTGTTTCCATACTCCTTAACCGTCGCGCAAGTAGCAGAACCTAAAAAAAAATCATGCAAGCCAGCGATGAGAAGACGACAATTAAACCGTTCACCATAAGAAAAACACGACTCCCCCGCAACATCGGAGAGGTCCAGCGACCTAGGAAGGCATGAATGGCAATAGGCAGTTACTCTAATCCTGGGCCTGGAAACGTGAACAGCACCGTGAATGTGTTTGAAGAGCGAATGTATTAGACAAGCAAGTGGATTAGCTGAAGGAATATGAGAACAGTACCTGTGTTAGAAAAGTGAATGAATAAGAATAGCAACTGTTTAAGAAAAGTGAATGCATTAGACTTACGAATGTATCAGAAGAGCGAATATATTGGAAAAGCTATGCATGTATATAAAACCCCCCCCCCCCCCCCCCCCCCCCCCCCCCACACACACACACACACATGCAGGCACGCGTTATGTGTTTGGCCAGGAAAAAAATATGATTTGACAGTTTGAATAGAACAAGAATGCATCAAAGCCAGAGAATCAAACACACGTGGGTTTATACTATTTCACGGAAAACTGATTACGCCCTCGGTCTCCGGGCAGAAGGAAAATAATCGTGGACATAACATAAGTGAGCTTCAAACAAAGGGCAACTCCTGCTGAAAATGTTAGCGCGGTCAAATTACCTGCTTGGCAGATAAATGTCTTCTTCCGAAGAAACGCACTTTTGGCTATGCTGACTGGTTTCAGAAGCGACGATATGATGGAAATGTAAATATTTATTATATAGGTTTTCACACTGCTAGGGTATTTAAGTGGTTATCTTTTGCTGTACCGGCTTTTTCCCTTGCCTTTCTCTCTCCCCTCTCCACCACCTATCCTCTCTCTCCACAACCTCCCCTTCTCCCGCACCTCTCTCACTCTCTCTCTCTCACACACACACACTCCCTCTCTCTCTTTCTCTCTAACAACCCATTGAAATTCTGTACTGGGGGGGGGGGGGGATGTTTGGTTGGCGTATTGTCTAGTCATTTACATCATCATTAAGTGTCGTGTGGATAAGCGTAGGCGGCCTTATTTTCCCTTAACAAAATCACCGAATTCGCGTATTGGGCCAGTGCCTTTGAATCGCCCGCTGCCCACAGACAGGTCATCCAGATTTTTATCTCTTTGACTTCCTTTACCCCTTCTCCTTCAATCTTGCCGGTTGTTACCAAGCTGTCACGTCCGAAAGAATTGGCTATATATGTAGAATCGAACTATCGTTATCATCTCCAAGATGGTGGCTCTGGTGTGCTGTTTTATTACTGCAGTTGCTTTTGTTTAAACCGCGTGGCACTGGTTATCTTTTCATTTACTTTGAGAATCTATTTTATGTAAACTATCAGTATAACACAACAGGGACATTAGTCTATATATTACACTAAATGTTTGAAGATATCGCATGGTGTGTGTGTGTGTGTGTGTGTGTGTGTGTGTGTGTGTGTGAGAGAGAGAGAGAGAGAGAGAGAGAGAGAGAGAGAGAGAGAGAGAGAGAGAGAGAGAGAGAATGAATATTAACAACCATTACATCGTCGTTTGTGTTGTGATAACGTGAAACTGACTGGTTCTGCTTTTCGTTTGCTGGGTATAATTTTACAGTTTTACGTTGTCGCTTGGCTGCCGACGCGAAGCTCTTGGGTTTGAATTCACATAATGTCGGATTTAATTTTTTTTCTTTCTTGGCTCTCAAATCGAACCAGCCTTAAATGGATACATGAAAAGTCTTCGGAAGTCTAAATGGCTGGTCTCGGTGCTGATCTCACTACCTAGCTATTCACCCAGCTAGTTTACCCAGCTAGTTCATCCAGCTAGTTCACACAACTAGTTCACCCAGCTACTTCACCCGCTACTTTACCCAGCTAGTGTCTGCTCGTTTGTATTACTGTAGGGGTAGTAACAATAAAATAAAAGTCCTTTAGTTCACACCTTTGGGCGTATTTTGCACATAATGCTAGACATTCTATGTTTTAGACAGTGGGTACTTGGCGGGTGATGTGGCCAGTATCACGCGAGATAGGGGTAGTACTACGTGCCAAATACATACTTCATTAGAATCTTTGACCCCCCCCCCCCCCCCTCCCCAAAAAAAAAAAAAAAAAAAAACGTCGCCACAGAACCAATTCTAAATTACATACAAAGACAACAAATCAGATGGTTAGTCCACTTAGAGAGAATGGCTTAGCGGTACCGTCAGTACTGGAACTCTGCGCTGGCTGCTGAAGAGGAGAACGGAGCATGCATAGGAATTCCCCGAGTGCTGTGATGTCAGATCTTGACTCAGCTCAGCACAACTCAGAGAGAATTGCTTGTGACGACACACCATACACCAAAAAGAAGTAGTCGGATCATTAAATAGACCAATAACAAGATGGAAATTTAACTTTAAGAGTTGTACAGTAGCACGATGTGTATAGGATCGAGGCGGCTAGAAGAGCAAAAAGCAGAACTTTGTATCTCCCTCGACTCCCATAGCGGTAAATTAGAAAGTGAACGAACGAACTAACTTTATTTTCAGAGTTCCAAATTGGGCATGCAGGCCTGTCTTACATTCGGCCCTTTCAAGCACCCATCTTTCAGACCCCAATGGCATGTTATGAGTAATGCATGTTAAGTTTGTGTGAAAATACACACGGGCGTCCGCTCTTACTACACAGAGACTAGGAAAAATTACTTAATGTGAACGTGAAAAACTCCCAACCTTCACCGGGGCTTGAACCCAGGAGCTCCAGCACTCGAGGCGGACACCGTGCTCCGAGACCACTCAACCACACAGTCATGTACACTCCGAATATACACGTACACATACACTGTGAAGAACAAGAACTTTCAACGTTGTAAATTTGTCTCGTTGTTTCAGTATCAGTAAATGTTTTTCCTTCAAATATCCAGAAACCATGAGTTCTTAACCCTTTGGCTAGGTACTATAGATATCACAACCATTCGGTCTGGATTCCATGATAGATACCGTAAATCTGGGATAAATGTGGCTTTTCTGCCTACTCCCGGACGTGATCCCGGACCACAAGGAGTTCGTCACCCGGTCGCCGCGAAGTCAGGTTTAACCAACTAGGCTATCGAGCCGGGCCAGCACCAGTAATATAAATTACCACACACCTACGATTAGGAAAGTCAATATTCTCTGAGCGCCTCAGCAACGACTATCAACTCTGATCAGTCTGTCACTGCATACGGCACAAACCCAGTCATGAAATGTCCTCCTATGTTAAGAGATTAAGAGGAAGCTTGGCCTGGAGGAGCCTTACTAACATCTGATCGGCTCTGCGGTAATTACCTGGTGCGTTGATATGAACAGAACATGTAGCGGCTAGGTCTTGATTTACAAGATTAGCTCTTGTTTTAACTGAGAACGAGGAGGGACAGTAAGGCAAGACACATTCTGTCTGTGTTGTAAGCTTTGCTATAG
>CAJHNH020002267.1:62500-116833 GCA_905116865.2 Candidula unifasciata | reverse complement strand
GAACAGATCCACACACAAAACTCAAGATTTGGAGAAGACCAATGTCAAAGTTGATACCAGTCAGAATTTCCACCAGAGTTTACAGCTGATGAGCGCTACAAAGATTAGGATGAAGAAGAAGAAGAAGAGGAAAAAGAAGAAGAAGAAGACTGTGTAGAAAAGATCTTGCCTTATAAAATATTAACATGAATTTAACATGTATTTGTTTGAGATAATCAGATGATGTTACTTGCACTATTTAGTATGTAGCAAAATGTTATTGTGTACATGTATGATTCCTATTTTTACTCCCAGGCGAGAGATTGAAGATCTAAAAAACCAGCTGCAGAGAAAAGAAGGCCAGGTTTCTAGTTTTGGCCAGACACTGAAGGAATTAGAAGATGCTCAAAGGTGCACATTTGCGTTCTGTTGTTGTTGTGATCATAGTTGCATTAAATAACTTCTCACAACATTTTTATAATAGTCATCATCATCAATTTCCACTTCTGCCACTAAGCGTTGTGGTGAGGAACAGTTGGCGATTCATTGCTTGGTGGGCAGCAATAGCTATTGTCATTCCTTGTCGATGTAGAGGTTCGTTAATGTCATCAGTCCATCTTCTCCTAGGGCTTGCGTTGTTAGTTGTTGTGGCTTCATTTTTTTTTACTAAATGACCAAACCATTTCATCTTCTGTTTCTGAATGAATTTGCAGCATGATGTTGTTCCTACAGCCTGTCTGATATCATTTCTATCTTGGTGTCCTGGATGGTTAATTATTTTTTTGTAAGGCATCTCATTTTGCAGGTGTAAATACATAAGTTAGCCTTTAATAATGTCCAAATCTGTCACTGGTAGCAGTGTTGGTATGAATATGTTATTTGTAGTCTATTTCTTATGTTTGGATGTCCCAATAGTGGTGTCAGTTGGTATATAAAGTGCACTGGCTTGTTGGCATTTCATTTCTATTTCCTGATCTATTTTCCTGTCGTCTGAGAATATACTTCCTAGATGTTTAAATTCTTAAATTTTGAGGGGAAAAGAATAGGGTCACTTCCCCTAAACAGGCATGTCATAAAAGGCAACTAATTTGGAGTTAGTTTGCTGAAATTAGGTGTGTCGGGCCAAAGGTAGCAGATATTGCAGCCGTAAACCACAACCACGTTTTTAAAAGTGAATGCAGATGTAGAAAAAGATCAAGTACCATCTCTTCATTGAAGCTCTCCAAAACCCTCAATCCTGCAAATTCAATGGATATTTTTATAGGTTTGTATTCCATCTTTTAATGTTGTCTACCCACTTGTAGTGATTATCTTCCTCTATTAGGCTTTCCTTCCAGGAAACGTATTATTGTATATTTAATTTACTTTTTTTATTAGCCTTGATCTTATGCAATAATGTTTCATTGACACCCATTTTACATCAGCTGTAGTGATATATTGCTTAATTCAGTCCAAGCTAGTATTTATTAATTGTTTCTATCCTCTATAGTTCTGCTGTAGAGCAGCCAATGTTTGCATGGTAAGAAGTTAAAATAGCATTGATATGGGAAGAAGAAACTAAACTAACAGCTAGGAAAGAATGTGTTAATTTAACAATGCCTGAGATAGAACGAAGTCAGAATAATACTTGTTTATTACTCTCTATCCCTTCATGTCATAAGCACGTGAAGCATTCACAAGTGATCTCCTTCGCTGTTGGTCGACTGCTTTTCTCCTTAAGGAAACCCATGTCAGTTTACACTACTTCTATTTAGGTTCCGGGACCCTTTTGTGGGAAGAAAATAATCAACCCACTGCCTCCCTACATGTCGTAAAAGTCAATTAATTAGGGGTTTCCTTTAAAGTCGGAGTGCATCTGCTTGAGAGGAAAAGAACCAGGAGTCTGCATACTAATGGGTCAGATCTGTTAAACTGATGTGCATGCAAAATTCAAGTTCTGTAACATGACTAAAGTTCAGAAGTGCACAAACATCCTGAGCTCTCTGCAGGAGTTTACAGCTGGTGAAAACAAAGAAGAAGAAGTTTGCTTTATCCAGGTTTCTTCAGGTCCTCGAGGTATCCTTTTTCCATTGGCTGTTCAATGGAGAGCTGTCCTAACCAAAGTCATGAGGCAAAAGTTTTTTGGTACTAAAAAAATGGTCCAAATTTAATTGCCATCAGTGGTAGGATTAATGTTTTAATGTTTCTCTAGCTCCTCTTTTTCTGTATTCACCTTTGAAAAAGGTGGTTGTTACAGTTGGTACATTGTGTTATGGTTACAGCTAGGCTGTGATAGCTCAACCTTTTGGCCCAACTCATCCAATTTCAATAAAACGTTAATTAATCGCCTTTTTCTGACATTCTTGTTAACTCTGCTAAACCGCTGTACTTAATTTTCGCTACTTTGCTTACTATGTGAAAAAAATGCGTCACAAAGTCAAAATAACCAGCCAATAGTGGTCAAACTTAATGCCTAGTCATTGCAAATGGCTTCCCCCCAATGTGTTTGGATTGACTTTGTGTGGTTTTACATGAAAAAATTCTGAAAATTCACCCTGAAGCGACTGATGAACCAAGCACTTCAACAGGAAAGCGAAGTAGCTCTAGGCTTTTCACAGTCCAACAAGGGAACGAACTTTGTTTGATTCAGTCTCTGAGGAGTCAGAATTTCAACAAGAATACGTTTCCAGTTCAAGTGACACAGACTGTTAGAGCTCGAGTGATGAGAAGAATCTTGAATCTTATAGAACTAGAGCTAGTAAGAAAAGGAGGCATGTCCGTCAAACAGTTGATGGGGGGAGATCTAGGGGGTGATGAAGGTTGGACAAGAAATTTTGTATCACCAAATACAGATCTGAATTTCAATGATGAAAGTTAAGGTAAACCTATTTTCTACAATGTCTCCACGTTTTGTCTTATTCTAACCACTTGTTTGCATGTAACTAATATTTTTGTATATCATGTAAGTTTTTTGCTTTAATGCCCAGGAGCCCAGGTTTAGGGGACAGTTAGGTACAGGGCCTCAGGTCTGGTAGAGTTAAAGGCAGTAAAAGCCCCTGAGATGGGGCTCCAGAATCCATACAAGATGGATTCCAAATTTTTTTTAGAAGAAAAAGCAGTATGAAAATGCATTTGACACTCCACTTAATTCCAACACAGAATAACTGAAACTTGGTTTAAACATTAAAAAGAAAAGTTGTATAGATTACTTAATAAAGTGTGTTTCATGTCTGCAGAAAAATTGTCAGCTTGGAGTCTTACACCACAGAACAGGAAAACATTGCAGCAGAGACTAAAGTCTTGATTGAGTCACTGCGAAATGAGCTCTTCTCTCTTAGAGACCAGAATGCTGACCTCCATGACACAATTGCCAGGAAGGAGGTAGTCATCCTTGACCTGAAAGATCAGCTTCGTCACAGTGGTGAATCCAGTGAATCTCAGGTGGTGGAACTTAGGCATACAATCGAAGGCATGCGGTCACATTATGAGTTTGAGAGAAAGTCTATGAGAGAAGCTCACAGCAAGGTGAGATAAGGATTGCTAAATATAGTTATTTGTACATTTTTAAAAGTTATTTTAATTAGCAGAGAGCAAGTTTTTATATCTGAGATCCGTAGCGAGAGGTTGTTTTACATTCAGGTCCTTCTTCTCTGCATTCACTGGCTTTAAACTCTTGTGGATAGTTTGGTTTTTCATCCACTTCTTGTCTGGGTGGTGTTTTTGCCTTCCCCTTTAATACGTAGCTAAGGTGTGGCTCACAGTGTGCTCATTCCCCGCCACCAGATTGCCTGCTGGTTTCACTGAGCTCTTCATGGCTCTAAGCATAAGTAGTTGGGGCAACTGGATCGTCACGTCCTGAGTCCTTGTGCCTTAATGATAGTTTCCGGTATTCAGGGGGGTTAGCATACTTGTTTCCATTCCTAAGACTGTTCAGCACACCTCCAGCTCCTTCCCTCCCACAGGGGGCAGTACGGTGTGGTGCACCGGGTTTTTTATCGAGGTTTGCTCCTCTAAACCCATTGTGTTTTGCCTGGGAATTCGCACTCCCAGTTACCAGGACTACCTTGGGGAGGCTGTGACTCTTCGCCACGCACAATGGACTTGAGGTAAGAGATGTTTTGCTAGGTCAAGAGGCTGACACCGCAATGGACGCTCCTTTCGTGAATAGACATTCACTAGACCTTGGGTGAAGTAAGGGGGGAACTGCTACCCACAACACCAACACTTCTTACCCCCTGCCTCTCGAGGCTCAGTCCCAAAGCTAGAGGCTGTTTTACATTCAGGTCATTCTTCTTTGCATTCACTGGCTTTAAACTCTCATGGAAAGTTTGGTTTTTCATCCACTTCTGGTCCTTAGTCTTGTTCCAGAACTTGAGTTTTTACATGGATATTCATTTTACAAGGGAGCCACCGTGGCGAAGCAGCTAGACATTTGCCATGAATCGGAAGGTTGTGGGTTTGCTCCCTGGTGGAGCCAGACTTTTTACAAAAATGACCTTAGCTTCCAGGTCGGCCCAGCCTTATGTGAGTACCGGGTGCAGTCCTAGGAAGTAAAGGCGGCTGGCGTGATGCAGACCATATCACCCATCTTGTGCCGATTGGTTTATAAAATATATGTCTAGCCCTATATGCCCTATACACCTAAAGGTGTGGAAAAAGGTCCTTTGCTTTACTTACTTACTTATTCATTTTACATATCTGGTTTATTTGTAACACCTCTAATTAGTCCATTTTTATGACCTGCTTGTGGGTCTATTCTTATTTGCTCCCCTCACAATGGGGCCCCAGAACCCATATAGGGAATTCAGGTTCTAAACTGAGAGGTAGTTTAATAATCATGGTCCATAGAAAGAGTTTTACTGTCTGAGATTGGGATGTGGAGATGGTGAACGACACCTGGTGATGCATCAGGACCAGGGCTGGCACTTGTTGTGATTTATCTGTACCTTAGTGGTTCCTTTGAAGTAGGAGTGCATTTGCCTAGGAGGTGAAGAACCAACACTCTGCACAAAATAAGCTAGGTCTCTAAATATTCAGATCAGTAGAGGGATGTAGTGTTAATATTAGCAGGAATCCATAGAAAGAATCTATATGACTTTTTTTCTACCAAGGTAGAATTATCCAGTGTTGGAATTATTTGAGGTATCCAGTTCCATTTCTCACTGGTTTTAGTTCTCAAAAGAAATCTTCCCAGTATGGGTTCCGGGGCTCCATTTTACATACATACATAACCATTGAACCATTAGGTTTGTGGAACTGAATGGACGGAAGAACTAGCACACAAAACCTGCCATCTTTCTCTGTCTTCCGCATGTTGAACAAGTGTATCGTCAAGTAGTTCTGTCCATTTCTTGATGTTGTCATTGCAAGTTTTTCTTTGTGCCCCTGTCACAGACCTCTGAGTGACCTTGATGGTCCATGGCTCGCAACTGGGCCTATGACAGACAAACCAACCTTTAACACACACTGAACCCAAACGCACACAGGGCACACACGACAATCTTTATTGCAAGTACAGGTAATACAACAGACAGTTGACTTCCCGCTGTGTGGCCACCTATTGCCTGGACCCTCTGGCCGAACAAGCTTTACAGTCGCCTCGCTCTCCAGTCCGTTCCACAGGCAATCTCTGGTGCACAAACCACAGCTAGGCAGGATACGCTCTTTCCTATTGACACACTGACCTACCAAGATGTCACAGCCTCTGTCTAGTGCAGGGTCCTCATGACAAGGTTAGACATTCTCTCACAGAACATGTACCTAAACGATTTAACTGGTCAGAAGTAACTGGACACTACTTACTTATTGTGAAACAACATAATACATTGTACCAGTTAAATACACAGCACAAAAGACTATAGCCTATTCTAATAATCTATGCAGTCACTAAAGAAATATCCTAACTCTAATATTCTGTCACTGTCTCGCTAACACATCTGCTAGGTCCGAACACTGTACACCAAATTCCCTGTGTTCTCTCACCTCGTGTCTTTTGACTCATTCACCTGTTCAGTCCCCCAGGGGCTATCATGTTGCGAACTTATCTGTAACAGAGTTCACTCTTACTTGTCGTCTTCAAGTGGTCTCTACTGAGCGATAGTTTCACCGTGCAAACAGCACAGACTTGTCCAGTCATGCCACTGACCTTTGTGTCAACCCTGCGGTGTCACCTGAACACGGTACACCCTATTGTGTGGTCCACTCCACCCCATGACTGTACTCACTGGATTGTGACAGCCCCCCTCCCCTTTCCCCCTTCTCTTCAACTACTCTCACCAAGTGCCCAAAATAAACTAGCTTGTGACATTTCACCACTGCCAGATGAGGCTCCTTATGTTCAGCAAATTTGTTTATTTTGTCCCTGACATATTTGTAGTTTGATGTTCTGAATAGCTAATTGGTAAAAATTTACGTATAGCATTTACATTTAAAAACCTGAATCCTCCTTTCCATTTCCTTCATGAGTCACCAACTCTCACATCCGTATAAGAAGACAGACACTACCAGAGATTTGTATATATTGACCTTTACTGCTATGCTGATTTTGCTCTTCCCCATCCTTTTTTACCTAAGATTTCTTCTTCTGAATCATCTGTGCAGTTAACTTCTTCATTTGTAGTTGTGCTTTTAATTATCCTATTTGATATATGGTATGCTTTGCAAGGTTGAGGAGAATCTGAAATTATCTATGAAAGAAACTCTTTCCTTGAAACAGTCACAAGTCTTACAGATTTATTAAATGATAAAAATAGCATTTAAAGATATTTTTTATGTTAAACAAACAGCTTGTTTACAGCCAAGATGACATCACAGTTTCCTGTAAGCCTTAGTGACTGAGGTCATGGGTCATGGCATGAGTCACCATGTACATTTTATTTTTTAGGCCCTAGTAAGTGTATTCCATTTAATGGCTCAATAGGATGATGATGATGATATTTTATGTTCATTTATTCTTTGGCAGCAGACAGCAGTCACTTCTACTTTTTATGCCATTCGCGCAGTTAACCTTCTCCTTTACAGTTGTGATATTAATTATTGTATGTGATATATATGTGTTTACAAGGTTGAGGAGAACCTGAAGCTGTCTATGAAAGAAGCTATGGCCTTGAGGCAGGCACAGGATAGTCTTACAGAGGAGTTACATTCCCAGGAGAAGTTGTTAGCAGAGGTCAGTCACAAGCGTAGCCAGGAGGAGATTGCTCACAAGTTCGCAGAGGACAGGTTAATTCAGAATCAAGAAATCCTTTATGATTTAAGAAGAAAGAAGGTAGATATTGTGAATCTTGTATGTTATTTGTTATAAATGAACAAAATTGAAATCTGTGTGCTTTAGTCACGACTACATGTGATAATTTATATCCAGTAGATGATGATGGGTTTTTGAAATGTATTTATGAACATCATGGATTGATAGAAAAACACATGAAACAGTTCCCCATGTGGATTCCAGGTCCCCATTGTGGAGAAAACGAGAAAAGACCCACTGCCTCCCCAAAAGCATGTCGTCAGAGTTGACTAATTGGGAGCTTCCTTCAAAGTCAGAGTACATCTGCCAAAGAGGCAAGGAACCAACAATCTCTATGCAGATGATTCAGGCCTGTGAAACAAATGTGCACGCAACACCCAGTTTCTGGAACAGGACCAGAGTCCAGAAGTGGAGGAACAACCAAAACTTAGTTTACAGCTGGTGAATGTGAAGAAGAAGAAATGAAACAGTTCTCCAAGAAACAAACACTGTAAATTGATTAGATAAGTAGACATTGACAGTCAACATTGGGGAAAGGGGGGGGGGGGGGGTGGTTATAAGCAGAAATAACATTTAAAGCTTGGTAACAGCTGGACAATTTTAAGGAGAAAAAAAGTGAGGGGAAGAACGAGATACGTAACATGTTAACTTGACCTAATGACAAAGACAGGACAAGAACACATGCCTGAGCCTTTTCTGGAATCATGTGGCAAACCCTGACCACCTGTGCAGTGGTGAAAAAATGCTGATGATGAATATTTGTATTGTGTACCATCTGTGCTCATCATTCATGTGATTTTTATTTTTTTAATGTTGTGATGAATTCAAATGTTTAGCATTCCTTGCCTTATTATTACAGTAGTTCTGGTGACAGTTATGCCTTGAATTTTGTTTTCTTTGTTTTTAAACTTACATAGTCCATTTGTATTGTCCACACTGTCTTGAGTTGTCTTCAATGCATTAGCTCATGAAACTACAATGTTCAGCTTAGTCAGAAAGTGTAGTCACAAAACACATAAAGCTAGAGGATCCTGTCATTCACCAAGATGTATTGATACATTTGTTAACCCTTCTTAAAGATTCAGAGATTCTAACGAATGAACACTCTTGTAACATAAATAATGTATGTAAATCTTCCCAAGACATCAGCAGGGTCAACTACAGCAACTGTTTTTAAACTAAGTAGGCTGGTAGTTGAGGAAACACAAATGCACATGCATTTGATTTTAAAATAGAATACATTCTAGGTAACCCATGTTCAGATTTATCTAAAAATTTGTTGGATACAGTCCTATCACAGGGACGAAACAATGACGACATACCACGTTGTGTATTTAGTCGGACTGTTCTTTACGTGTATGCACTTTTCCATTTCTCCCTCATATCAAAATCACTTGGAAATTTAAATACGGTTAAATAAACATATAGACTAAGAGGTACTCTTTTCAGGGCAGATGCAAAGGAAGAAAGTCCTAAACTTTTTTTCCTGTAAGCAGAGCTGTGGAACAGAAATGCTACAGAAAAGTTCTTAGAAGGCTCTGTGGAAAAAGAAGTAAAAAGCCAACATCCTGCATAACCTCTTCATCAAGGAGAACTAGCTCATAAACAGTTAGCTTTCCCAAAAGCTAAGGAATTTTGGACATGTCAAGCATCATGGTGGTCTGGAGAGAGCGGTAATTGAGGGTGTAGTTTCTGGAAAACCAGGCAGAGGCCGATCTCAGCGAAAATGGATACAAGACATTGATGATGCATTGGCAATGAAAGCATACTGGTCTGGAGAGTTGGCTAGAGAGAGACAGACCATGACCGGCTCCAGCTGACAGGCCATGCTGCTGATGTCATCGGGTCGGGCTAATGATGTGTTAACACAGCGGTTCTCAAACAAGAAATAAACTATTGTCGACAGTGGAAAGGAAGACAACTTAAATTTTAACTATTAAGTATCTACATGCCTTCTTTAATAATTTCACAATTTTTAGCCGACTTTTCTTGATTATTGTCGCGGCACCCCTGGCATCCGGTACATCCCGTCAGTTGGAGCCAGACTTTCAGTTGTGCTGTGAAGAGAGTGATGTTCTCTAAAAGAAATGCTGATTGATTGACTGATGGTGGCTATTTTTTTAGTTTGTTTCCCTTTTTTTCATTCACACAGGATTTGATTTTGTATTATGTTGCCTGCATTAGTTAAAACATTGTTAAGGTTATTGGCCACTATAGAATTTGTGTGTAGAATATAACCTTTACAAAATATTCATTGATCAGACTTCACTTGAAGAAACTGTGAGCAGGCTGCAGTTGTCACTGAGCAAAGCAGAAGCAGACCTGTCTGTGATGCAAGAAAGAAGCAAGCATTTCTCATCACAGCTGAAAAATCTGGAAATGGTTCTGAAAGAAAGAGAAAGCCAGAATGAAGGTCTGAAGGTAATAAGTCTTGGTTTGAGGTATTTAAAAGACCTCTCAATCTTCTTCTTCTGCCTTTCTATCCCCCAATGGAGCATAGGCCCTCAACCAACTCACGCCAAGTCGTTCTATCCTTCACCATTGCATGGAGCTCTCCCCATGTCCTCCCAATCTTTCTAACCTCGTTCTCCAGCTCTCTTCTCCATGTGTTTTTTGGCCTTCCTTTATTCCTATGCCCCTGTGGGTTCCAATGCAAAGACATTCTAGTTATGCTGTTCTCCTGTTTTCTCAGTGTGTGCCCTATCCAACGCCAGCGTCTTTTCCTCACTTCCTGATCCACTGGAACCTGTTTAGTTCTCTCCCAAAGTTCTACATTAGTTATTCTATCATACCATTTACCTAGTGGTAAGTAAAATCAAGTTGAAACTAAAAAGATATATAACATCTTATAATCATAGAAACCAATATAATGTAGGCTTTCTCAGAGATAAAGAAATTAAGGAACAGTTCTCAGTTACGGTCTCTAATAAGTACCAGGTGTTGCAGCAGTTAGCTGAAGATGTCAACACAGAAGTCTGCTGGGATCAGATCAAAGGAATCTGGAATGAATCTTGCGTAGAAGTTCTTGGCAAGAAAGAAAGGAAACATAAAGCGTGGATAACATCAGAAACCATTAAACTGATTGAAGATAGGAAAAGTAAAAAGGCAGAATTAAACAATAGCAAAACTAGAGCTGCTAAAGCTAGAGCTCAGGAGAAATACACAGAAGCCAACAAGGAAGTTAGGAGGCATATAAGGGCAGATAAAGTGAAATATCTAAATGATCTAGCACAAGAAGCAGAGACAGCAGCAGCAAAAGGAAACCTCAGAGAACTTTACAGTAACACAAGAAAATTAGTAGGTAAATATAGTCAGCCAACTGGATCAATCAAAAATAGTCAAGGAAAGGTACTTACTAACACTAAAGATCAAATGGACAGATGGGTTGAATATTTTGAAATGCTTCTAAATAGACCAGGCCCAGAGGTTCCCCCAGATATCCAGCCTTTAGAAATGGAACTGGATATCAACTGTGAGATACCATCCAAAGAGGAAATTAGGAAAGCTATAAATCTTCTCAAGGAAGGAAAGGCGACAGGCCCAGACGGTCTCCCAGCTGAAGCCATCAGGGCCAACATAAACACATCAACAGAATTGCTACATAGATTATTCAGTAAAGTCTGGGAGACCGAAGAAATACCAGCAGACTGGAGAGAAGGATATCTTGTGAAACTGCCCAAAAAGGTGATCTACAGGAGTGTGAAAACTATAGAGGAATTATGTTGCTGTCACTTCCTGGAAAAATATTAAGTAGAATTATTTTGGAAAGATTAAAAGATGCTATTGATAAAATGCTAAGAGATGAGCAGGCAGGTTTTCGGTCAAACAGATACTGTACTGATCAGATAGCCACATTACGTATTATAATAGAGCAAAGCATTGAACTGAACTCACCACTTTACATTGGATTTATAGACTATGAAAAAGCATTTGACAGCATAGATAGGGAATCTCTCTGGAAATTGATGGGGCACTATGGAATCCCACAGAAAATTATCAACTTAGTAAAGGCAACATATAAAGACATGAAATGTCGAGTTCTTCATGAGGTAAAGCTAACAGATGCATTTGAAATAAAAACAGGTGTGCGACAGGAATGTCTTTTGTCGCCTCTCTTATTTTTACTGGCTATAGACTGGACTATGAAAACAGTAACTGCTAACACCAAGAATGGAATTCAGTGGACCCCTACAAAACAGCTTGATGATCTGGACTTCGCTGATGATATTGCTCTTCTGTCCCATTCACGGAATCAGATGCAAGAAAAATTAAATATACTTAATGCGAGATCAAAGCAGCTTGGTCTGAAAATCCATAAAGGAAAGACAAAGATAATGAGAATAAATCAGGCAAATAGTAATGTGGTTTCTCTTAATGGCACCCCACTCCAAGACGTGGAGTCGTACACCTATTTAGGCAGTAATGTAGATAAAGATGGAGGAACTGATAGAGATATTAAAATAAGAATACAAAAGGCAAGAGGGGCTTTTATAGCACTAGGGAATTTGTGGAGGTCAAAAGAAATTAAAAGAAATACTAAACTAAAAATTTTTTATTCTAATGTCAAATCAGTACTATTGTATGGGGCGGAAACATGGAGAACAACCAAGGCAATTACTAATAAATTACAGACATTCATTAACTGGTGCCTGCGCAGAATAGAGGGAATAAAATGGTATGACCTCTCAATAGATAAACACTAAAACCATAATTTTACAGAAGTATATAGTATGGGAGTAAATAGTTAACTAAAGCTAAACACACTTTAGACTAGTAACATAAATATGGATAAGAAATAGCTGCAGACTTTTAGTAAGAATTCGTCTTACATGATTCTGCTACAGCCCAAAATTAAGGTAAGTGGATAGTGATGTTGCAAGTTAACATTAACTCTTGAAAGGCATGTGATGTCGACATTTCAAATGTAGAGTCTTTCTTTTTTTTTTAGTTTCACTAGTTGAAGTTTAAAGTTAGTTATTTATGCAATTCACTTTTCAAAACTTTAAAAAACTAAAACACTTTTATAAAGGAGATGCTAAAAAAAGGACTTTTTCCCGTGCCTTTAGGCATATTGGGCAAACAGTGCTGGGCTTACATTTTATAGATCAGTCGGCACTCAGTGAGTAATGGGTCAACATCACGCTTGCCGCCTTTACTTCCCAGCACAGGCGGACAGTCTCCTCATGTGGGTTCTGGTGTCCTATTTGGGGAGGGGGAAAGAAGAATAGACCTAGTGCCCCCCCTTCCCCCCCCCCCAACAAACATGTTGAACAAGGCAACAAAGTTAGAATGCACCTGCTGGTGAAACAAAAAATTAAAGTTCTAGAATAAGACCTGTGCAGAAGTGTATGAAAAACCTGAACTTTTCACCAAAGGTTACAACCTGTGAATGCCAAGAAGAGGAGGAAGAAAGATAGTCTCACATTATCATGAAGATTACCTACGATTCAGCTAACTTGTAGAGAGGTATTGAATCTGTAACTAAAGTGTGTTTTGCCATTCACAGGCAGACATTGTTCGTCTTCAGCAGAAGCTAGAGGCTCACAGGCAGCAGTCTGCAAGTGAACTACATGTTCTCGACCTGCAGCTGAAGCAGAAAGTGTATGGGTTTTTCTTGTGTATCTGTTAGTTGATTTCTTTACTTGTTCTGCAATTTATTGTTGTGGAAATGGGAACTGTATTGATGATGAAGCCTTAGGAGTGTGAAGTGCTATAGAGGACATTACAGATGCAGTGACTATGAAAGCACACAGGACTGGAGAATTGGCTTGAGAGAGAGATACTTTCAGATGTGCTGTATCATTTGTTGGTGCATAAAACTGTATTACTGATATGTTCACCTTCTGTTTTGCTGTTCTAAATGTCACTTTTATTATTCGAGGACTTACAGCTTCCCTTCTGTTATTGCCCTCTCTGGTTCTTTCGATAGCATCAGGGCCACTACTTCACAGTGGGGAGAATTTTACTCTGTATGTCCTGAGAAGAAAATAGTTTACCCTGAATTTAGAATACCTTTCCCACGCCCGGATCCATCTGGTTTCACATAATCCTAAAATGCTAATCCTAAATTGGTCGATTGTTTTTTGTGGCTGTTATTATTACAGGATGAAGTTGCCAACCTCAAGCGCAACCCTAGCCTCAGTCGCCTCTTACGACATACCTGATAGGGTGCTGTGTCATTATTCTTTGCTTCCTGTGAGGGCCCCGGTGACATACGGGCGAAGAAGAAGATACCTCTTATTATAGCCACAAAAGTTGAACTCTCTTCTAATTTTTGTTTTCCTCTTTCTGCACTTCTTGCTGATGTTTTCTTTGTCTTTGCCTTATTATTATACTCTTTGCTTGAGGAGTAGGTGGCCATGTGGTTAGGTGGTTCATTAGAAAACATAGGCTCTGATTCCACAGTAAGGCAAAGGATTGTAGCTTTTAGAGATGGTGAAGAAGAATCTTATGAAGTTGAAAAAAAAAAGAAGGAAAATCTGGCCTGTAAAAAGATTGATATCTGCCTGGACAAGTGACCTTTAACCCACAACAAAGTCCTCCTACTGATGTCAGTAATGTTGCAAAATACTATATTTATAGCTTTTTTTTTAAAGAAACTGATTCATTGATGTTTGTTCAATCCCATTTTCATGTTTCCTTCATCTCATTTTCATAGAGATTCAAAAGAGAAGGATCAGATGAAACTGATGCATCAGGCACACCAGTTGTCAGTGGACCTAGAGCAAGCTAGGGAAACTATAATAATAAAAAACAAAGAAAATTTGAAGGTGAAGTAAATTATGTGACCAAATTCTACATCTCTTATTACATTGTATGTTTAGACACTTGAAGCAACAACAACAACAAAAAAAACAAAAAAAAACAAGCAAGCACTGGTGGCAGAAAAAAGTGAGATTCATGAATTACTGTTGGTTACTCCCACTGATCGGCATCTGTGGCTTAGGCATTCTGAATGCGTTTCGTAATGCAAGGGTGCCGGGTTCAATCCCAGCTGCAGAGGATTTGTCTTGCGTCGGTTTTGACAGTAGTACCGAGAGCTAACCATTTGGCAAGCGGTGTCGAACCACTGAACGTAAAATTCCTAGAAGAGTCACAAAAGCCAAAAAATGTTTGGGTTCTGGAACCTCCTGGAAAGGATACACAACTAACCCTCTCTCCCATTGACCATTAAGTTAGTCTGTCTGTAAAGAACCCTTTTCCACACCTTTAGGCGTATAGGGCATATAGGGCTAGACCTATATTTTTATAGACCAATCGACACAAGAGGGGTGATGTGGTCAGTATCACGCCGGCCGCCTTTACTTTCCCGGGACTGCAGCCGGTACCCACTCAAGGCTGGGTTGACCTGGGAGCCAAGGTCATTTTTGAAAAAAGTCCGGCTCCGCCAGGGAGCAAACCCATGACCTTCCAATGCGCGGCGAGCGTCTAGCCACTCGGTCACTGTGACTCCCAAGTTAGTCTATTGACGGCAAAATACCCAACACCCATGGAGAAAATATCACCAAAAATTACAGGGGTATCTAGGTGTCTTAAAGCATGCATTACAAACATTAATGATCTAATTGTATACCAGAAATAAACGTCCACAGAGTCACCAGTGGAAAACTAAGAACAAGGCACAGTACTGGTAAATGATTTCACAGAATGTCAAAGAATCAGATAGTTTGCTCGTTACGTCAGAATGGGGCGGGATGGGGGGAACAGCCAGTTGCTGGAGTGTATATACTACATGAGATCAGCAGGCTACAGGGCAATAGGCTAACCAAGAAAAACATGGGTGGAGGGAGTAAAATGGACACTGCAAAAATGCAGAATGACATCAATACAAGCTAACTAACAAAAGACGGAAAACAACATCTAACTTTTCTCTGTGACACTTTACAGCAGAAGTTTTAGGACAGAAAAAGAGGAGAATAAAATGTCCACATTGTTTAAAAAATAAACGTAAAAGAGTATTTTATTTACTACTTTAATTCATGACATAATTTCAAAGATGTGATGAGAATGCTTAGAATTCTTTTGACAACCAAAATGAGTAATCCAGATGTTTTGAAGGAGATTAAGACTAGAAGACAGGTTATCACAAAATTCAGAAAGAAACTGACATATTTTGGCTACAATATGAGAAGAGAAAAACTAGAAAATTGCTGTGACTATTGAAAAAGTTTATGAAAAAGAGAGGCCAGCAGACATAAGAAGAGATTGTTGACAATCTTTTGTCTCAACACAGTTAGGTGTCAACACATGAAATGTTGCATGCAGGGATTCTGGTGATGGTGTGAGATGGCAAAACATGACTGCCTAGCGACCCAAAACATGATGATGATGATGATGTGTTGGAAATCTCATGTCGAGGAGCATAATTCTGTTACCAGTCAGCCAGGTACTTGATTGATGATAGTTTAATGTGTGACTATTTCTGAAAAGAAATGTCCGTTTCTTAATAGCTATGGTGATCTGAACACACTTATACAGCCACAGGGACAACTTTGTTTTCATCATATTGGTTCACAATACAGTGGATACTGTCCCATTGTGGAAATGAGAGAGCCAGTCGACTGGTGCAACAGAAGAGCAGGCCGGATGTACCAGTTAAAAATCACCAAATGAACAGGATCAGAAAACTGTCAGCCTCGGCACAGGACGGCTACTTTATTATGGGCAGATCATAACAAGTCATTATCCTGTGTCTCAGGACAGAACACAACAGATTGCACAAGCACATGTATACAAGATTTAAGACTGATGTATCGGCCATGTGCACCAGTGGAAAGTTGGTCCAGACAGCAGAACACATACTTGCACCAAATATGACTTATTAAAATATGGCCAAAAGAAAAAACCCACACAATAGTGGGCAGTAAACTTCTGACCACTGAATGAACTAAAAACAAAAATTAACTTTATAGGAGAAACAAAATTTCCAATATAGGCAACTTATTTCAGGCAAACAAAAGTAGATGAAGAAATCATATTGGTTCTCTTCTTTATTTACTTTTTAGTTACAAGAGCGAGTGCTGGAGTTGGAGAACCATTTACGAGAAGGGGAGACAAAGCTGAAACACACAGAAAAAACTCTAAAGCAGGAAGAGGAAATGCAGACAAAAATGCTTACGAGGTAGGCCATACAAAGATAATTTCACTATAGTTTTCTTGTATCGTGTCTTGCCTATACCACCAAGATTTGCATATTTATGTTTTGCTTATTTCGCTATAATATATTCATTGTTGTTTTGCTCATCTCATCATTTTGTACTTATTTCTGTTTATCCTTACAAGGGTGGTTGGCATGTTGTGTTATGGTAGACTACTGTTATCTGTACCTTTTTTTAACCAGCACATCTGATTGCAGCAAATCCCTGATTAGTCATCTGTTACAACATGCTCTTTAGGGGGTCAGTGGGTCATTTCATCATTTCTGTTCCAAAATAGGGCCTCAGAACCCTCATGGGATTATCTCAGTATAATAATGTACCTATAGTCTTGCTTATCTCACCGTAATTTGTGTTGCACTCTTGCTATCTCACTGTGATGTGCATAGTGATGTCCGACTTATTCTGCTATGATTTGTATACTGTTATCTTGTCCATTTTACTGTGACGTGAACATATACTGCTGTTTGGTTAGTTCACTAGGATTGTATACTGCTATCTTGGTTAGTTCACTAGGATTGTATACTGCTGTCTTGGTTAGTTCACTAGGATTGTATACTGCTGTCTTGGTTAGTTCACTAGGATTGTATACTGCTGTTTGGTTAGTTCACTAAGATTGTATACTGCTGTCTTGGGAAGACATTGCTGAGAGCCTTCTGTGTTCATCTCAAGCCTTGGCAGTTACCTAGTAGTTTACTTCCAGCAGAGGCTGAGAATGTAAATGAGAACCACTAGTGTCTGTGATATCACACTTTGTCCTAATATTTTGGGTAGGAAGATCAGATATTTAAACTTCAATGCGGAAGAAAAAAGAGACTGTGTGCGCATATTAAAAATCTGACTGAATTTGACACATCAAGAGTAGACCATAAAGGTTAGGAACAGAGCCTCAGGTCTGGCAGAGTTAAATGCAGTAGAGGATCTGTCCCCCACCCCCTTTTTTTTTGCCCTCAGATGGGGCTCCAGAATCCGTACAAGATGGAATTTTTTTAGAAGAAAAAGCAGATTGAAAATGCACGTGACACTCCACTTGTCAGAATTGTTGAAAGAGAAAACCTGTCTACAGGTACAAAGAGTCTGTAGCCTTGGATGGTAATTGTCTAATACTCTGACCTTTTCACTTGCAGATTTGAAGAACAAGAAAGTGAATTAAAAAAGCTGAGAAACTTTTTAGCAAAGAAAGCTGATGAAGATGGAGATGGCAAAGGAATGTGGTAAGCAGATATTTTTTTCTTCTTCTGATAGTCTATAGCAGGACTATTACACTGGCAGCACACAAGCTAAATCTGACCCACAGAGGCCTAGCAAATGGTCTGCAGATCATTGCCAATTGTATTTTATTAATGATCTTTTTATGCCAGGACTGGGTACCTCTGGTTTGTGATTATCCTGACTGTCAACATTTTGGCTCCTGAGTAACCTAAGTTGAATAGCCCAGGTCTATTTTACTGTCCATATATTATCATTATCTCCATATCTCTGTTCTTTTTGTATGTGTAGTTATGTATCTCTGTTCTTTGTCGGTTGTAAGTTAATCTGCAGCTAACCTTTAACATGATATTAATCAGGCCAGTTAGGATTCTGATATTAACTTTTGTTTTTAGATGTAGTTTAGTTTGTTGTTGATTCGGTAAAAGAAAAAGAACACTTTAATTGAAAATTGGTATCACTTAAGTGCCCCAGTTTCCTCCATGGATCACACAAGGAAAATCACAGCACAGTGCACAAATCCAATAAAATCAGGAAGGATATGTCTGTACCGTAATACTGTAATGACAGTCTATAAATATTCAGTTGTGGGTGATATTTCTAATTTTAAAATTTAGCATGGACAGTGACCTGTTCATCCAGATCCCTTGACACTTCTTCTTCTTTACATCCTCTTTTACTGCTTCGGGTGTCGAAAAAGATAAAACGTCTTGATTCGTGCTTTTCTGGCTGCTTCAACCAAAGACACATCGTGGTATGGTAGAGTTGCTCTGATGTTATCCTTCCATATTGATTTTGGTCTACCTCTTGCTCTACGTTCCTCTCCTCTTTTGGTATATGCCTTGGATGGTATAGCATCAGAAGGCATTCTTTCCAAGTAGGCAAACCATTTAATTTGCTGTCTTTTCCTTGACACTAGAAATAGTAAAACAACATAGGGAAGGGGGGATGTAGATTAGCTTATTCAGGGATCAAAAGATGTCTTCTTTTCAGGTGTTCAAATATATTTTATTGTGATCCATTCCTTTATTTAGGCAAGAAATGAATCATGTGCTGTCAGAGTTGTCCCATCAGCTTCAGTTTCACATTGAAACATCACGCCTGCTTGGCCAGGGTGGCAAGGATGATGGAGAACTGGTTCACAAACTCAGGAGGTCCCTTCTGGAAGCAGAGACTAAACTGAACACAGAACGTACTTTGCATGCAGTGACCAGAAGTTCTGTTCAAGCCCTTGAGGAAGACTGTACCCGCTTAAGACAAACCATATTGATGATGCGGAGGCATGGAGCACATAAAGAGAAGTAAGGATCGAAATAAGTTTTTCTTTCCTTTTTCGTTTCATTTAGTGCCGTTTTTTTAAGTTTTGCTGTCAAAGTTATTCTTCTTCAGCACTCACTCTTAAAATGGTGGTTGCACATTGTGTTGTGGTTTACAGCTAGGCTTATGTATTTGTGCCATTCTACATGACGCATCTAATGTCAACAGATCATTAATAAGTCACCTTTATTACATGCTTGTTAAAACTATTCTTCAGTATTTACTAGGAAAAAAATAAAATGCTAAATTTATATCATTTGAAACATCAGTAATCTAGTATGAATGAGTTAAGCACTCTAATTATATTTTCAGTTCTCGAATAAAATTATTTGTTACAGGAAACAGAAGTCCCGCATGGAGGAGATCAATGAAATCATAGCCAGGTCACAGACGAGAGCTCAAGTTTTACTGGCAAGTGGAGAATTCAGCCTGGATGGATCACTGCGTAATCTTACTCCATCACGAGACTACTGTGTGGCTGATTCCAGCTTCTCACCCGACACATCTTTTGCCAGCGATGCTAGCTTTAGTGCAGCTCACCTAGCGAATCTGTCATTTCTGAACCTGTCTGGAAATCTGGACAGCTACAGTCCCAAAAAATAATTGTATCTTTCTGTTTTATTAGCGTCTAGAAAAGATAGAAAGGTGCCAAGCACAACATAATGGTTTTTTCATGTCATGACTGTCAATTTTGGCTCCAGTCCCAGAACATAACAATTTTGTTTAAATAAAAAAAAAATTTAAAAAGTATAATCTGATTTTACCAGCAAGTTACAAGGGGCATTCAGAAAGTCTTTTTCTTCTTTGCGTCCACCATCTGTAAATTCCGGCAGAAAGTTCTGGTCGTTCATCCACCTCTGGACTTTGGTCTTGTTCCAAACCATGAGTGTTGCGTGCACATCCATTTGAAAGATTTGACTTATTTGTATGGTTCCTTCCCTCTCAGGCAGATGAATTCTGACTTCGAAGGAAGCTCCCAGTTAGTCGACTCTTATGACATGCTTGTTGGGGGAAGGCAGTGAGTGTCTTGTCTTGATTTCCTCTACACTGGGTCCCCGGAACATACACAGGGATAATGGAGAATTGAAGTTTGGGATACACTCTTGTTTTTCTAATGATGGTAGAATTCCAATGGACATCCTCTATTGTGAATTACAGACAGGCAGAAGATCTGTTGGTCGACCGCTGCTTGGTTACAAAGACGCATGCAAGCGGAACATGAATAAAACAGGTATTGAGATCAAATCATGGGAACAGCATGCCACAGATGGCATTGCATGGAGAGGAAAGATCAGGAAGGGAATATAGGCAAAAGAAAAGGTGATTGCAAATAGACTAAGAGCTAATTGTTTGAGAAGAAAAACAACATGCAATGACAAAAATGATCCCGAATTCCCATGCAGCCACTGTGTAAAACTGTTCTCATAGCATGCTGGCCTTTGCAAGTCACATTCTACACCTCCTTATAGCACAGTACTATCGTCTGGAAAGAGGGAAAGATGCCAACAACAATTTTTGTTTTTCTAATAGAAGATTATGTGGCATAGTCAATTATGTTTGATTATGTGGCCGTCCAGTTTTTCAGTGATACTTACATTGTGATAATTGTTGTTTTGATTGTGTTTTTTGTTGTTTATTGCAAAAAATATTCATGTGAACATTCCAAAGTAAAGATTTTAATTTTTCATAATTTTATTTTCTTATATTTTACTTAAGAAAATTTATATTTCTAACATGAGGTGTATAGATACAGTTTTTGTCTCACAGTTATTTTCTTTATACTGTATGATTTACTGATAAACATATCATGACTCTTCTTTAACATACATATATCTTTTTTTTTTAAATTACATTTTTATTTTATTTACTATATTTATTTTACATTTTATACACTATATGTGGGTGTGCCGTAAATCCATATACATAAAGCTGTAGTAATTATATATAAATATGAGAGATAAATATGAGAGAATAACAATTCTGTTTTCAGGAAGCATGCATACATTATATGTATTGTCATGGTTCAATATCATGTTTATGTTAAACGAAAACAAAATGAATGGATTTTGATTTCAACGTTTCTTGCATCAGAGATTAGCAATCCATTCATAGATGAAGTTTTACCTTTCCCTGTGTGTCAGAATTGACTTCCTCAAATGTCTGAACAAAAATTTTGACATCATGTTGTACACTTATTAGAAAAAAAGCTCTGCTGTCAGAAATGGCCAGAGAGTGCTTAGCTAATACAGAAGTCATCTGTCCCAGTATATGTTACAGTTAGAACAAAGATCTGTGGTGCCAGAAAGTGCTGAGAAATAACAGAAGTTATCTATCCCTGTATATAATACAGTTAGAACAAAGATCTGTGGTGCCAGATATGGCCAAAAAGTTATGAGATATAACATAACTTATCTATCCCTGTATATAATACAGTTATAACAAAGATCTGTGGTGCCAGGTATGGCCAGAAAGTGCTGAGATATAACAGAAGTTAGCTATCCCAACAGATGTGAAACCTGACTCTTGCCACCAAATCTGAAACTTACTTCACCACATACGTATTTACATAAATGTAAGAACAAAGAGAGGTATGGCTGATAGTTGATGATTAGATAAATATGAATTTCTGCTACAAAAACCATAGCTACTACACTACTATTTGTATGACTCTCAGCATTCTTTTTGTGTTTTTCACTTGACAAGATATTATTCTTTAATAGATTGCTGTAATTATAATCTGTGGCATATATTAACAATTCTGTGTATTTTAACTCTTTCAGGCCCATGAATTTTGACAGACTTGGCCCACATTAATTTCCCTTTACAAAAATGGCAGAGGGGTGGGTGTACAAGAAAGGCTGTAGAGATTGTATTATACATTTTTTTTCTGTGGTAGATTCCTTGGGTTGGGTAATTACCCTGTAAAAGGTGTTATAGAGGCTTTTGGGAAACCGGAA
The DNA here is from genome assembly GCA_905116865.2 of Candidula unifasciata. Lineage (NCBI taxonomy): Eukaryota > Metazoa > Mollusca > Gastropoda > Stylommatophora > Geomitridae > Candidula > Candidula unifasciata. Next base: position 94,991 of record CAJHNH020002267.1, on the reverse strand, counting down.
GCACTATGATAAATATATCTCACCACTATCATATCGGCTAAGAGTCCTTGCGGTTTAATACCCTGTAAAAGGTGATGTAGAAATATTGATTGAATCCAATTTTCTATGCAGTAAATATCTCAAAGCTGACAATCATATCACCACTATCATATCGGCTAAGAGTCCTTGGGGGATGAATACCCTGTGAAAGGTGATGTAGAAATATTGGTTGAATCCAATTTTCTATGCAGTAAATATCTCAAAGCTGATAATCATAATCATCATCACTATCACCATTTCACTTTGAACCTGATAGATTAGATATAGTGACTAAACAATACTACAGATGCAATAGGTGTAAAGATGGTATAAACTCTTCACCAGCTCAGTACAGAGAAAGCATGCAGTAAATACTGAAAGCAGTTTTAAAGGGCAGTAATTAAGGATAGTCAAGAACTATAATTCGTAGCAGTAATACATTTAAATTGATTTATTATTCCTGTAGTAAATATCTCAAAAATGACCATTATCATCACCATCATCACAATGATCATTTCACTTGAACCTGATAGAATAGATATAGTGACGAAGCTATACTACAGATGCAATACGTGCAAAGATAAAGATACCCTTCACCAGTTTAGTACTAGAAAAAGCATAGTAGAAAATTAAAATAAAGGCAGTAATTTAAGGTAATTAGGAACACTAATCCCGAATAGCGAAGTTAGATTTTAGTGCCATTGATTCATTTAAAAGTTGAATGGAAAATGATACTTGATGTTTCATAAAGTATCATTTTGTTAAAAGGCGGGAGGATGTAATGACCCTGCTTTACATGGTCCTCACGATTACATAGTGGCAAGCAGAAAGTCCGTGCAACAAGGGACAGCACGAGATACTTGTGCCTAGTCGAGGAAGCCAGGGAAAGCCCGAGCTAGCCTCGTGGTCAGTCGATCATCAGAAGTCAGAGAAGACGGTTGTAGTATTTGAAGATGTCGTCTTTATGTTGCGCAAATGTTTAATGTTCGAATATGTCGCGAGTGATAAAGTGTGAATAATGTTTGAACATGTGAAATAAATGGACCAGAATAAACTGACAGAATGTACCAAGAAGCTGAGCGGCGTTTGTGTTGTCAACCCTAGACGTTAAAGCAGTGCAAGTTTTGTAGCAGTAAACATCCAGAGAGTGAGCCGTGGCGAAAGCCAATAAGTAGTAAGCCAAAGTGCAGTCCAAGTCAAGCCAAGGTTTAATACATCCCTATAAAAGTATAAAAGGTTGTTGCGTATCCTCTAGAGGACGTTGCAGAACCAACCCTAACAGCCCCTGGCTGTTGTGTGGTTTCTCTAGGCAAATTTACGTCCAGTAGTTTGCCATTGCTTTCTGGACGGTCGGCTTTCTTGATACCACTGTCGAAACCAACGCATGGCCCGCAGCTGGGATCGAACCTGGCATCCCGGCATTACGAAGCGAAGTGTTCGCACCGACTTAGCCACAGAGCCGACGGTATAAAAGTATATATTTTTTAAAAGAGAATTGAATGTACTTTTTGAATCTGATGATAAGTGTTTGTTTGATTTCGTTATAGTTAGTGGAAAAGAAGAATTCAGCAGGTGTTAATTTCACAAGGACAACATTTCACACAAAAATTCTTCACTTATCATGGTTTTGCAGCCACAAGAATAGTAAATATCCAAATTTGAGAACAAAACTTCAAAGTTTGTTCAATTTCCTAACATATTCTAAAGTTATGATAACTTTCTGGGTTAGTTTATCACTCAGGCGCTCTTAGTTCCCACCGAGTGCTAAGCAAAATTTCAGAGAAAAAATGGCAGAAAAATGAGCATTACACACACACTATTTACTATTCACTTTGTACAGTTATTTACAGACTGTAGCTGCGATGATTTCAATGTAGCTTAGCCATAGTATAGCTTTGTTTAGAGCACTTTCCTTCTTTTACACCATAAATACTGTAGTATGGGACATTGTCTGTGTAATAAACTCGTCAGAATCGCTAGAATCCGAACAGCTGATCGCTCAGCTTCACTGGTGAAAATTCACTGTCCGAATCACTTTCCGAAAAATTTAAATTTTATTTATCATTATCACAATTAAAAACATCTTACTGAAACAATTTCAGAGCTTCGGCCACAGAAAGACGCATTCTGGGACCTGTTCTTGTGGTTAGAACATTGGTATTCAGTGCTCTCAAAAACGAACTTAGAAAATGAACTGTTAAAAAAAAATTTGATGTTTTTTCTCTCAAATTATCCACGTGTGGTTTAGTCCAAGAAATGAAACTAAAAGGATTTTGGCAGAGTGACTTTCCCTGAATAGGTTATTCGTACCTCCAAACATTAAAAACTAGTACGAACGCGAATGCGAAGCAAAATGTAAGAGATACACAATTGACGATGACACCGTTGTTTGGGCAGAACGGAACTTCTCAAACTACGCTTACACCGTTGTTTGGGCCTTAAAGAGTTAATGCACTTTGCAACATTTGTTGTATTTGTTTCTTGAATTTGAAATGTTGTTCTTAATTATTATATGGATAAAGGATATAGCTGCTGAATATTACTTGTTTCTATAACTATAAATATGTTTTTTGATGCCATTCGGTATTTTTGTAGAACACTTACAAAATCAGCTTGCTAGCAACTATTCACAGTCAGCTGACTCATTTTTTCCCTTGGTGTGTTTAAGATAATCCATCCAATAATTTTGTTTTCTTCAAAATGACATTACTTTGTAAAACATTACTTTGTAAACTTGCTGCAAGCTTGAAATATGTTCGGTTGACAGAGCAATGACTTCTTTTGTGTCCATGTCTAAAATGTTTAAAACTTCTTCATCTTTCATCCCAGTGACGCAAATGTATTGTGCCCGTTTACAGAATATCAATACCTTTCAGCTGCCATGCATTTGTTATCTGAGTTTGCCTTCCTGTAAATTTGTAAAACAAGACACACATGTGTTTTAATAGTTTTCTTTTTCTGTGTTTATTTTTCTGTATTGTAATTATAGCGGCGTCACTGGCTTAGGCGTTGCGAGTCTGACTTGTAATTCCAACGTACCGTGATTGAAACCCATTGCTGGCTGCATGGATTTTTATCAGGGTCGACCCAGCCTAAAATGGGTACCAGGATGGTTGTCCTGGGAAAGTAAAAGTGACCAGCGTAAGGCTGACCACATTACCCATCTAGTGCCGATGGTCTGTAAAATTATGGGCACTTCTCCTATATACCCGATACGCCTAAAGGCTTGAAAAAGGCTCATTACTTTTTTAAAATTACTTTTTATTGTAATTATAAATGCTACTTTACTTAAATTGAAAACCAAGCTGTAAATGGCTAAAGGTTGTATATTATCACTAGTGTATTAATTACCCCAACAGGATTGAACAAGATATAGATACTTAGAGCTAACTTCATTTGAGCTACTGCTGTTTAAGTGTAAAGGTCATCATAATCAGCTTGTTGTGTCGTTATACGTCACATAGGACTCACAGTTTGTTCTTTGGTTACATTATGTCTGGGCAGTTATTTCAGTGTCATAGATGGAATCTAGTTAAGCGCATTTGACCTCTCTCATTTCATGTTCATTTGATTCCCATTTAAGTGCCTGTTTGTTTTCACCTTTAACCTTGTATAAAGGGAGACACTAATGTTTCACATCCTGTTTATGTAAGTAAAGCAGGGCTAGTCAGCTGTTGAAAATGGGTATCGTTATCGGCCAGTGGCCTAGCCCAAGCTTTGAAAGATCACTAACACTATACATTTAAAAACATGTTTGTTTTCTTACTAAGCCAAAATATCTAGCAGTTAACTAAATTATTAAAATTTAGATAATTTAAAACACTGTTACTGATTTAGTTTGTTGGTACACAATTTCGTCCGGCAAACTATGTCTGTCTGTATGTGACTGGTCGTTCACGAAAATCAGATTATAATCAGATAACAAAATCACTAGCAGGTGTTCCGCAGTGTTTAGTGTCACCAGTGTTCTGCAGTACCCAATGTCATTAGTTTATGTGTACTAGTGGTCACCGTTAAGGAGAGTTTCCCAGTAATCTAAGTGCTAACTATCATGACCATGCTGGTAGTTTCATACGCCTTCCTGTCCAATAAATATCTCACATTTATTGACTGTCCCATGAAATGGTTGCCTTCCTATCTGTTACTTGATTCTTTTCATCCTATCTTATTACCTTTGGCCCCAACAGGCGAGTGCTGCTAACTATTGCAACTGACCTTTACCCTGAACTTATTACATTTCCATTCATGAGATATATCCCGCAGTTGTGGTATTTTTTTTTTCCTAAATTGGTGGGGATTCCTTGCATCCCCGCATTTACAGATTTCTCATAAACATTTCTTATTGACACATTCATCAAACATGTTTTTGAAGATTTATAAAAAGGACATTTACTGATTTACATGTTTTGAATAATAACATTTCACTTTTTTCACAAAGGTGAGGGGGGGGGGGGGGGGTGTATAAGTTGAATTCTTAATGTTTCACGCCCAATCTTATCTATGTGTAAGGGGAAGCTCTAATGTTTCACATTGTATCTTAGCGTTTTAAGGTGAAATTCTAATTTGTCACTTCTTTATGTAATTTGTTTGTAATCTATCATACGTGCATGTCTAGATTTGGAGTGACTTTTTACTTGTAAATAATATATATTTATACATATTTAATATTATGCAGCGAATATTTATGCTAATGTAGTATTATAAGTTAATATTTACTTGTCTAGAATATGGGAGGCACAATTTACACAGATAGAATATTTCTGAGGCTAAACATTTCCTGGCCTAGTAACGTTACCTCTGTTTGTATTTGTAGTGTTGCTGCTGGTATAGACATCTCCAAGAGGTGAAGTGTTTTTTCTATGCCAGTGTGAAACTACTTCAAAATCAAAATTTATAAACTCCTTCTTCCACAGATTGATATTTAAAACCTGCATTTAACTCTTTAATAGTATGTCTGAGGGCTGCAGGAGTGACCAGAAGAGATCACAACAGGAGTTAGGTCATAAGAGAAAAAGTGGCACAGAAGCATTTCTAAATCATATACAAAGGCATAAAATCAAATGGTTTGTACACTTAGATAGAATGCCTTGTGATACCATACCATTAAGGGCATTTATGAAAAGATAAGAAGGACGTAGAGCATGAGGTAGACCAAGAACCAATGGAAAAATAATATTAGAGAAACTCTACAACAGTATGATGTATCTGTGGTTGAGGCGGCCAGAAAAACAAGAAGCAGAACCTTATATCGCCCTCATAAACAAGGAATTGAAGCAGATCTAACTCTGTCCCTAGATTTGTTTACCCCCATGTGGGTTCTGGCTCCACTTAGTGGGGTGGGGTAGCAGCAAGCAGGTTGTCAAATGTGACAAATTTAGGGTTTGCTAAACGTTGTTGGGCCAAAAGAAAACTCCTTTTGTGATCTTTTTCTGTTTTAGTCTGAAAATCGTTTTGATTTTATTGTGATGTTCACATTACAGCACTGAAGTTGTTAACATTAAATATTAGCTTTCAGTTAAATTGGAAAAAAAGAATGACTTATGCTATTTCAATAGCACACTAAATTAAGTAAGCCCTAGTAACACAGAGACTTGCCTGCTCAAAAGTTTCCGATCTGCATCAGGTGGACTCCTAGGTTGACTCCTAGGTTGACTCCTAGGTTGACTCCTAGGTTGACTCCTAGGTTGACTCCTAGGTTGACTCCTAGGTTGACTCCTAGGTTGACTCCTAGGTTGACTCCTAGGTTGACTCCTAGGTTGACTCCTAGGTTGACTCCTAGGTTGACTCCTAGGTTGACTCCTAGGTTGACTCCTAGGTTGACTCCTAGGTTGACCTGGCTTAAAATGGATACCCAAAACTGTCCTGGAAACGTCCCTGTGTGGGTTCTGGGGACTGTGTTAGGGAAAACAACAATAAACCCACTGCCTACCCAAAAATATGTTTTAATGGTTGACTAATTGGGAGCTTCCTTTAAAGTCAGAGCGCATCTGCCTGAGAGGCAAGGAACCACCAGTCTGCATACAGATAAGTCAGGTCTGTCAAACGGTTGCACACTCAAGTTCTGGAACAGGACTGCAGTCCAGATGTGGACGAACAACCAGAACTTTCTGCCAGAGTTTACAGCTGGTAAATGCGAAGAAGAAGAAGTCCTGGAAACTTAGAGCATCTGTTGTGATATTGATTACATCACCTTCAAATGCTGATTTGTCTATTTTAAAGAAAATTGAATCTTGCATCATATGCGCAAAGCAACAGAGGTGTGAAAAAGTTCCTTTACTTATTGAACTCAGCAAATCTTAAAAATGGTTTTTTGTTTCCTTGTCTAAAATTAGCAAAGCTACATTTGTAGTTAAAGACACACCTGGTGGAAAAAACTGAAAATCACTTCATTATATCACATCCTGTTTGCTCTTCCTGTAGTTTATTTCCGACTGAGATTATTTTATGAAACAACAGGTGTGAGTAATCTGGTAATCTGGTAATCCTAGTTTCAGCATCATAGCAAACGGGTCACCCCATTGTTGCTCCGCTCCTGTGCCAACGAAAAACACTCGTAGCTCACAGTGTCACACCATGCACTCAACTCAGAAGCTGGGTGACGAAACTATATCCTTCCAGTCTACAAATGGAGCAAAAATGCAACGGCCACCGCCTGGCAGAACTGCCACGGCTTAAAAAAAAAATTAAAAAAAATAAAAAAAAAAAAAAAAAAAAAAAAGTGGTCGTGCCTAGTGTCCACTGTGACTTGAAGCATTATGTGAGGGGTTAACAAATGGTCACCCCAGCAGTACCCTCACTATTAGCTGGGAAAGGGACTTAGGACATTACATCCACCAGCAGGCGTTGCCCCTACAACGACCTGACTGCCTTCGTTAACGACTGTTCACCCAACAGCCATGCAGTTCTTTGGCACGAAGGAGACACCTTGAACTTGGGTTTCGGAATGCCAAATTCCTACAAAATGTTATTTTGTGTTTTGTTATCACAATCGACGTCACTGCACATTGGGCATACCCATGCGTGCGCAGTCCTCCGAAGCAGCAGCCACTCCAAAGTACTTCTACTAATTGTCCCCATGAGAAGCTGGTTATATTGTCTCCTTTCTCGGCCTCGCAGACGGCAAAGACGTGCTTCACCATGCTTAACTCCCATGTCACGCAATCGTGTTAGTGTCAGGGATTCAATATTATCCACTAGCCCAGTACGTACAGCGTTAACGATATCTGCTCTGTCCATGCTTTTTCCCGCAATCATTAGTGCTGTGCTTGCCAGTTGGTCCGCTCGCTCATTTCCCTTTACGCCCGCATGACCCGGTGTGTAGATCCAGGTTACGGAGGTTAAGTGCGATTTCCGAATGCTTTCTATCCATTCAGAGCGCATACTGCCTGTTGCTATTTTCTGAAGCATATTCATTGAGTCTGAGACAATTACTGCTTGTGTGGCGGTTTGCTCGGATACCCATGCTAAAGCTCTAGAAGCAGCGGCTATTTCCATGGTCATGCTTGACGTGGTTGTCTGGTAAGCGCCGCTGTCCTCATGTATTGTTTTCCCCCTTCTTTGCGCTGTGTATGCCCATGCTGACCTTGATCCGCGCTTCATGGACCCATCTGTGTAGATGATGATATCTTCTGGGTCTGAATGCTGATCTATCAGTTCCCTTACTTCTGTGTCTATGGCCGCAGGAATCTGATCCCGACAGTACCTTCCTAGTGTGATGACAACCTTAGAGATGCCATGCATGTCTACTGGTGTATTCGTCCATTCTTTTCCGTGCCTGATAACGCGTAGGTCACATACCTGCTGGATCAAATTCTCAGCCTTTGCCATCCAAGAGCGGCCTCTTTTGAGACGCGTTCCTTTTGTGTCGTATATAGCTTTGTGCAATGGGTGGTTAGCGTCTGCCGATACCCCTCATGTAAGCCTTGACTTGTGCCACTTTGTATCTGCTAGTCATCGTCGGCAAACCCAGGACATAACGCATGGCGTTGCAGGAGGTGTCTTTTGTGCAGCCGAGTATGAGTCTCATGGCCTCATTTTGTACTCGGTCCAGTCTTTCTAGCTGGGTTTTGCTGACAGTGAGGAGGCCAAGACCATAGTCAATGACGCTAAGCACAAGCCCTTGATAGAGAAGGAAAAGTAGGCGTTGTTCAATATCAGCTGCTGCTAGCACCTTGAGTGCTGTCAGACCTTTTCTGGCTCTAAGTATGACGTTGTCTACGTGGCATTTGTATGACAAGCATCTGTCAAATGTCATACCCAGGTATTTCATGGTGTCCGTTCTCTCGATGTCCACACCACATATGCTTACGACTGGCGTTGGTGTATTGACGATGTGAGTATATAGAGAGAACCATGTTAAGGAGGCTTTGAACGGGTTCACTTGAGGTCTTGATTACTGGCACCACTCACTTAGTCTGTCCAGTTCGTGTTGTAGTGTGGTTGTAATTTCCTACCTGTTTTTACCTCGACGGTAAACAAGAATATCATCTGCATACGACATTGTTCTACCTAGACCTACGCGTTGTGCACTAGTGACTCCTGCTGTGTACACATTGAAGAGCACAGGCGACAGTGGTGATCCCTGTGGCAGACCTATTAGGACTCGTTGAGGTTCGGATGCCCATTTACCACATCGAAGCGACACTGTTCTTTCAAAAAACGCTGCTGCGATCCAGTTGACCAACTTTGTCTCTATCTGCATATCCAACAGCAGTCTGATGAGCATGTTGTATGGGACGCTGTTGTACGCATCTTCTAAGTCAATAGCGGCTGCAGCAGTTTCCATTCCCTCCTGGAAACCCTTGTATGTGTCGTAAGCAAATACTGCAGCATTGCACCATGTATCTCTTCCTGGTCGGTAACCACCTAGTGTAGCGGGGAATAGACCACCCGACTCTAATTTTTGGGTTAACGTTCTGGCAACGATTTTTTCCATGAGTTTTCCTACCGTGTTCTGAAGTGTTATGATCCTGTAGCCATTTATTCTCGTGTGGTCTTTTCCTGGCTTAGGAACTGGTCTGAGATAGCTGTGGAGCCAGTCATCAGGAATAATGCCAGTTTTCATGGTGTTGTTAAAAATCGTGGATAGTTCATCCATATCTGTCATATCGAGGCTTTTGAAGTCGCTGTATCTAATGCCATCAGGACCTGGAGCTGTGTCTGGACAGGTCTTCAGTGTTGCTTTGATGCAATCCGTTGAGATGTATACTGTATCATCGTCTTCCTCGATTTCAGCCATCTGGATATCATGTAAATTCTGTTTCATCTGCTCCCTATCTTCCCTGTCTTTCTTTTCCGTCTGCAGGAGAAATCTGTGCAGGATAGCCTCCCCTTTGTCTTTATCCGATTTTAACACCACCCCGTTGTCCATCTTTAGCTCGGGCATAACAGAGGTTTGTTTGCCTCCGTTCATCTTTTGGTGGAGCCGCCAGAATTTTCTGAGAGATTTTTCGTAACCTATTTCTTGACAAAAATGTTCCCACATTGTGTGCTGCTTAGACTCCTTTGCGAGTTGTTTAAAATGTTCAGTGAGTCTGTCTTTTTTGTGTTTAACGTCTTGTTTCTGCGCCTCAGTAAAATTCGAAGACTTTCTGCATTTCTCCCAGTCTTTGGTGGCACCTCGTTTCTTTGTCCAGGCTTCTGCGACTTCAGGAGTCCACCATGGGGGTTGTTGAAAGATAGCTTTCTTCTTTCCCGGTATTCTGCGTGACCTGTCTCGCAGACGCCCAATTACATCAGGCTGATTTGCAGCATACTGGAAAGAAGTGGCTGGTCTCTGATACCTTGTGCAGATTGTTTTTTTGACCAGAATCCAACATGGAAGGTGGTCGCTTCCATGATGTCCCAGTACGCCCCACTGGCAAAGTGCACTCATACTGGGAGAGACCAGGTGCGAGTATAAGGTTAGTTGAGTATCCTTTACAGGACGTTGCAGAACCAACCCCAACAGCCCCTGGCTGTTGTGTGGTTTTTCTAGGCAAATTTACGTCTAGTAGTTTGCCATTGCTTTCTGGACAGTCGGCTTTCTTGATACCACTGTCGAAACCAACGCAAGGCGCATGGCCCACAGCTGGGATTGAACCTGGCATCCTGGCATTACGAAGCGTTAGCATCGACCTAGCCACAGAGCCGACGAAAATTAAAAAAAAATCAAATAATTGTATTTTCGAAATGTTTTCAGTTTTAATTTTTGATTATTTTTCCGTTAAAAAAAAATTTGGATGAAATGACTACTAATCTTTGCATAGAGTATTGCAAAATACAAATATTTAATTGCTCTGTTTGTTAGCATTTTTTTTTTTTGGTAGACATTTTCAGGTTTGTTATATTTTACAAATAGGTAGAATTCCATGCTAGGTATTGTTTTAATAAATTATATGCTATTTTATTTACTTGTAATGAATGATATTTAATCAAAATGACTCGCTATGCTAGAAAATTAGATAAAAGCTACTTTAGTGTTTAGAATTCCCTTATACACAATTAGATAACCTACCCCCTCTCCCCCATCCAAACCCAGTTTTTTTTTTTTTTTTTAATTTTATAAAAGCTTTCTAAATAAATAATTTACAGGTATATTTGAAAATTGTATTCAGTACTATGCATTTACGCTTGCCTTAAAAATGTATACAGAATATTTATTGACTGTTCATTATGTTGATATTATCTGCTTCTGTAATGATAGCAGGACCCTGCATTATTATATTTCAGAAAGAGATTAGTGTTCTGACAAATTTGTGTTCAGAGTTCCTACTGCACGGATATTTTGTTGATGATGATATTGAGAAAATGAAGGAAAGGATAGGCTCTAGAAATGGTTCTCCTAGGTCCTGCGGATCCATCTTGTTTTCAGAAGTCTGCTACAGAACACAGTGGTTTTTTTTTTTTTTACTAGTCATACTGAAGTACTTACAATTTACCTTACAATTTTCAATTATTAGAATCGCTACAAGGATTACATTCTGAAGTTGAGGGGTATTTTCTGAATAACATCACAGATCCCATAAATTTGTTCTGCACAACCCCGGGGGGCCTCAGACCACAAAATGGGAAACACTGGGATACAGACAGTAGGTACCCAGAATTGTCCTGGGAAGTAAACACAGTCAGTGTTGTGATGATCACATTATCCATCAAGTGCTGATCGTCTATAACATATAAATCTAGCATCATAAACAGTGGAATACATGGAAAATAAGATGGAAGGGAAAGTGCCTGTACCTAGAAAGTTAGCTGTTCTGCAGAGAGAGACTGAGCCTTATGGCGCAATGAAGTCCTGTCTCTAAATTTTAGTTTTAAAGATAATTTTAGTAATTTTTACGCTCTGGGATTGTAGCCTTAAAATAAAGCCCACTATTTAGATTTGAATCCAGAAGGAGCAAATTTCAGGAACCACAATCACCCATATTGATATTGGGATATTAGGCTGTGATGAGGTGACCCAGAATCCTGTTGAGTGGGTGTTGAAAATGAAGCTATTGAGAATTTTGAGAGAGAAAAAATGGTTATATTCCCATTGAATCAGGGAACACAGTGGAATACAGGCTGCAAATGCTTCTACTGTACAGGCAGGTTTAGAGATTTTGTGGCAGAACTCCCCTTGTATATAAGTGCTTTTTATGTATTCTTGTTTGCAATTGTATCAGTGTCCGCTTGTGTCATATGGAGTTGAGCTGCATTAAGAACTGATATCACAGCACTCAGGTCATATCCACTTGTGCTCCCTTCCTCTCTCCAGTTAGCCAACCTAGCATTCCAGTACCAGTGGTTCTAGTGGCAGTCTGATTATATGTCTATCTTGCCTTTCCATTTGTGTCACATGCTGATGAAGGCTTTCTAGCCACAATGTTCATTGAGTCATTTCTGATTGTGGTTTTGTGAAGCTGACTTGTTCTGCTTCTCTTCTGGATACATATTTTGACATGCTAGAAGAAGGGGAAAGGGAATTGTTCATATTAACTTCTCATATTTCTAGCAAATCTTTCTAGCAAATCATAGTCAGTTAGTAGTTCTAGCAAATCATTGTATGTTGGATGCTGGCAATGATTAAGTACTCACCATTTTTCTGGATGTCTTTAACACATATCACCCACCGGAAGTTTGTTGCCGAAGTCATATGCACATATCAGTATCATCCTTGGGTGGTCATGGTTTGAATTTGTTATTTATTGTGTAACATTACAACAAATAATCAAATTTTCTGAGTGTCACATTATTAAGCTATGTTTGTGTATGTGTGAGACAGTATATAATAAAGTCATTAAGCTATGTGTGTATGTGTGAGACAATATATAATAAAGTTCATTGGGGGCCTCGTTAGCACAGTCGATAGGAGACTCGCTTTCAAATCCAGCTGTGACTTGCTGCAGCACGCTGCCAGTGTTCAAAATCAGGCGGTTCCCTGGGTTCACACAGCCTCTAGGAAATGGGTACCAGAGTTAACACTCTGGGGTAAATGGAGGAATGTCGCTGTAGCCATAGAGTTGCGTGCGGACGGCGACACAGGCGGACAGTTTCTTATCAGATGTCTGTACTGGTGGCAGAGCACTTTTGATTTATAACCGTGTGCAATGATGCTGGTTCACATCTCCCAACTTTTAAAATAAAGTTTATTGTTCATGTCCGGCAAAGACAACCATCTGTTTTCTGTGTGCAATGTTGTAAATCAGTGGCTGTTCCTTTTATGATAGACATATAGTGTTTACCATATGAGGGGAAAACAGATAAGTTACAAACTGATGTGAAGTAGCCGAACAGGTACTTGGTAGTTTTAAATTCTGTTGTCTGGTGGCAGCTTAATCCCACTTTGTATTTAAAATTAGTTGTGTATCCTTAACAGGATGTTGCAGAACAAATCCCAGCACTTTCTGGCTGTGGTTTTTCTAGGCAAATTTACATCCATTAGTTTGCCATTGCTTTCTGGACTTTTGGCTCTCAGTACCACTGTCGAAACCAGCGCAAGACAAACCGTCTGCAGCAGGGATTGAACCCGGCACCCTGGCATTACAAATCGTGTTCGCAACGTCTAAGCCACAGACGCCGACCACTTTATATAGTTAGCCTAAATAATCAACTGTGAGGCAATGCGTGTTTGGAGCACATCAAAATTATGGCAACGGTCATGGAATGTATAGAGGAATAACAATGTGCTGTCTTGCTATGTGTACATTATTGAAGGAGAAACGTTTAGGGAGGCAGGAGCAGACCAGCGTTTCCCAAACTTTTCTTAGTCGTGGTGCCTTTTTTCAATAAAATTTCTCCACGGCGCCCTAACCTGAGTAAAAGTATGACTATTCGTATGTAAGAGATTTAAAAAAAAAAAAAAAAAAATTATCTTTGAATATTTTGCGGCGCCCCTGTGAGTAAGTCGCGGTCCCACAGTTTGGGAATCACTGCTGTAGAGGCTAGACCTATATTTTTACAGACCGGTCGGCATTAGATTGGTGACATCGTCAGTATTAGCTGGCTGCCTCTATTTCCCAGGACATTATCTGGTACCCATTTAAGGCTAGGTTGACCTAGGAGCCAAGGTTTATTTTGAAAACAATAGTGGATTTGAACCCTAGGTTGCAGCACTCTCTAGGAGTAGTGTGCTAGACCCAGCATCTAAATGTTTTAGTAGTGTTAAAAGCGCTGGCATGCTTAAATATATAACACACGATATCAACAGCATTGCCGAACACCCCAGTAGTAGTGTGCGAAGGTCGAGTGACTGAAGGTCGACCAATCAGAAGTGCTCCCTTCCCGTCTTCAGTAGCCAACACAGCATTCTATTACCAATGGTGCCATTAGCAATCTGATTATATTGGCATACCTTGCCTTTCCATTGAGCTTTGGCCAGAGGGTTACTTTCTGCTGAAACATTCTCACCAGACCGTGATCATCCTTTCACATTATTGACTCCTAAAAGGCCTAGACCATATATTTTAATGCAATCATTTTCACGAGTGATGCAGAACCAGCAAATATGTATGTATCTCCTAAGTCTCCCAATACACCAGCATACCTTGGAGTAAAGATCCATAGGATGCTCACTGCCAGCCATTTTCAAACTTATGCTTGCCACTCTGCACAAAGTATGGCTATCTTTACCTTTTTCAGCATACTTTATAGACCATTACTTCTTCTTCTTCATATACACCAGCTGTTAACTCTGGCGGAAAGTTCTGGTTGTTCATCCATTTCTTGACTTGTTTGTTCCAGAAGATGAGTTCTGTGTACACACCCATTTTACATATCTGGCTTATTTGTATGCAGACTGTTGGGTTCCTTGCCTCTCACGCAGATGCATTCTTCCCTAATTAGTCAGCACCTACGGCAGGCTTGTTGAGGGGCAGTGGGTCTATCCCCCCACACCCCCACAATGGAGTCCCGGAACCCACAGTGGGAAGTCCATTATGATTATGGCATATGTGTGCAGCTGGTCCTCAACCAGTGGAAAGCTCCTTGTGAGTGATCAGGAAGAGCTATTTCATCAAACAAAGCTGCAATATATAGTGAAACATGTAAGCACCCATGCGTCTGCTGCTCCTCCCGACCACTGAAAAGGTTAGTTGCGTATCCTTTACAGGACGTTGCAGAACCAACTCTAACAGCCCCTGGCTGTTGTGTGGTTTCTCTAGGAAACTTTACGTCCAGTAGTTAGCCATTGCTTTTTGGGCGGTCGGCTTTCTTGATACCACTGTCGAAACCAACGCAAGGCACATGGCCAGCAGCTGGGATCGAACCCGGCATCCCAGCATTACGAAGCATTCGCGTCGACTTAGCCACAGAGCCGACTAGGGCACAAGATGGGTGATGTGGTCAGCATCACACCGGCCACCTTTACTTCCCGGGACTGCACCTGGTACCCAAGGTCATTTTTGAAGAAAAGACCGGCTCCGCCAAGTAGCGAATCCACAACCTTCCGATCCACAGCCCAATTAGCAGCTCTGACACACAGCAACTCCCTGTTGATATTATTATATATATATATATATATATAATAAACGGGGAGTCGCATATATATATATATATATATATATATATATATATATATATATATATATATATATATATATATATATATATATATATATATGCATTTCAACGTCAATAGACTCCAACTTAGTATCTGTAGGAAAGCTGTAATCTATAAAATGTATACCATATACCACTAGAACAGGGTTATTCAGCTGGCCATCGATGGACCAAACATGACCCGTGGAGGCCTAGGAAGTGGCCCACAGATTATTGCCTGTTGTATGAAAGATTTGTCTACGCTGGGGCTCTGGCTCGTGACGTGCCTGAAAGAAACTCGGTCTCTCGCCAGCTCTCCCGCTCATGTACTTTCATACTCAAGGAGTCACTTATATCCTGTGCCCATCTTCATGTTGGTTGGCCCCTGCCCCTTATTCCTGGTACCATGCCCTCTACTATAATTTTTTTCCAATCTGTCATAGCGCTTGCATTGCTATGACCATCTTCCTTTTAATTTCTGCCAAACAGTCCCCATTGCTATTTATTATACAGCCTAGATATTCAAAGTTTGTGACATTTTCAATTTCTTCACCATTTATTGTTATTTTTGGGTGACAGCCAGTTTTATCTGTGGACATTTTTGTTTTAGGCTCAAGATACCGCCCTTAAAAATGGTATGTCTCCTTCCTAACATTCATCTATTTATGGTAAAGTTCTGGCTGTTCATTCCATTCTGGACTTTGGTCGTGTTCCAGAAATTGAGTTTTGTGTGCACATAAGGTTTACAGATCTGGCTTATCTGTATGAAGACTGTTGGTTCCTCATCTCTCAGGCAGATGCTTCGACTCCGAAAGGAAAAAACACCTAATTATTAATCTACTTTTATGATATGCTTATGTGCACGTGCGCTTGTGTGTGTGTGTGCACCTTGAATAAGACACATGGAGACTGGTCTCACGCAATCATGATTCAAGGATAAAAATTTTAACAATAGGAAATATCTAATGGGTAGAAAACATGTCAGACGAAGTACAGTGGAAGGTTAACCATGATAATTATCATCATGTTGAGCTATTAATATGTGACACAGGCTAGCAGTCCAGTCCTCCATTCAGTTCTATCTTGTACAATCCTTCTGATTTCACAGATGGAATCCAGTTCAAAACCTTTGGCCTCTCTCATCAATGTTCATTTTAGGGTTTTCCTCTTTGACAACTTTGTTTCCTCAATCTCTTTGTTCCTCATTTCAGAACCTGTCTGATGAATCTCTCTCCTCAGAATGTGGCCAGTATATTAGCATCTTCTTTGTCTCGCAGCTGTTGTCCAGACATTTCCTTGACTTTGTCACTTTTCTTAAAATCATCTTGCTGATGTTTATCAACTGCTTCAAACATTTGTTTATGGAAGGTGAATAATGTCAGAAAAAAGACAAATGCCCGAATAACCTTTACAGTAATGAATAGTGTTACTTCTATAATTCACAGGGTACCAACCAATTCATCATGATATAATTCCTTTTTCTTCTTCGGCATTCTGAGCCCTTGAGGTTCATTGCTGCAGATATCACCCGCCTCCATTCATCTCTATGGTTGGCCTTTTCTTTCCAGTTAGTGACACAAAGCATTTGCAGGTCTGTCTGAATATTATTTCTCCATCGTTTTCTTGGTCTGCCTCGTGGTCTACAACGATTTCTCTCCCTCGTGTATACAGTTTTCACTTCTCTGTCATCTGACATTCTTTCAGTATGCCTCAACCATTTCAGTCTTTTAGATCTCATGATGCCAGTTATCAGTGGTGATTTAAACAGATACTGATAATTCCTAAGAATGGTGGACAGTTGTTTGTTTTATATTTTTTTAAAACAGGTTATCCTGCAAACATAAAAATCCAGAGACAATACTGTTGAAATAACTAAACGGCACTGAAAACAGCAAGAGTGTTTGCACAGTTCATAATGTATGGATAATGCAACGATTACATTCAGTGTGCCATAAAACAACAGATGATGCAACATTTTGTTACAGTATGAAATATAAGTTATCTGCTTGGTGGTTTTAAATGTTTTGCCAGCACCGCATTTTAACTTCTCATAACTAGAGCGGTATTTTTGTTTCAAAACAACAGCTAAAAACAAAACAACAAAAGAGAAAATGAGCAAAGATGCAAGAACTGCTGTGATACAAGCCACAAATTAGTTAGTCGACAGATTATTCTCACTGCACATTGAACCATTCAGTCCAAGAGTCCTCGGATCCTCTCCCTAGTAAATCCCACAGTGTACAGAGGTTCTGTGTTGGCTTCTTATTCTTCTTTGACTTCCTGCATAGTGCTCTTGTCTGGCCATACCCCTTTTAACATGCTGTTCGTGCAGTCTTGTCACTGTTGCAGATTCATAGTCATCACTTTAATCAGACAGTAACTGGTGCCATCAGAATTGGAACTATTTGCCTGCTGAAAATGAGGATGGAGCACTTATAGGGGTGTCCCCAGTGCTGGGATGTCAATTCTTAATTCAACATTCAACAACACTCAACATTTAAGTCATCACTTCGTTCTCGCAAACATCCTACTTCTTGCACTGCATTCAGAATATCAGCATGGTCCATAGCGCATCTGCCCTCCACATTAGCTTTACCTACAAGCTGATCATCTTGCCCATTTCCTTTCACATCTGCGTGCCCTGGCTGAGTCTGTCTTTTAGCCACAAATTAAAGGCATAAGAGATCATTCTGAAGACACTCTGGCAATGAGCAGGGAAGTCAGCCAAAAATATGAACCCTGCAATGTGCAGATACACATGAAGTCTGTTACCTGCTATGCCATGAAACATCGCTAGACATGATACCAGGCTTGAACTTACCTTTTTCCCCAAGCACAAATCAATATGTCTTTCCAAATTTTTAAGTTTAGAATGGGGAGGTGTGGGGTCTTATACACAGAATGTGATAAAAATATTTGTTTCTTAACTTTTGGCTTAAAAAAAAATAGGAATGTCATATACATGCACCGAATAATGTGATACTTTAAACAAAGTTCTAAGACTAGTAAGTAACATTTCAGAACTGCATCATGCCTTTATGTCTTCATCATGAACACGCATTGTAACTGCCCGATATTTAAATAAAATAAAATGAAATTAAAAGACTAGACCATATAAAACAAGGCAGGAGCAAAATATAAAGCGCTATAGCGAAATATCTCAAAGTAAATGAAAATAACAAGAGTTAAAGTATAGACAAAAATTGAGGGAATAATGGTAAACAGCTAGCTCATGAAGACAGAAGACTACCAGGTAACACAATTTTTGTTACGATGGTCTGCAATCTTAGGGCATTTTTCCATGCAGAAACCAATGCTTTAAGTGACGATACACCCTGACTTGTGATTCTTCTTCTTGTGATCACATCCTTGATTTATACTGACACAGTTCTTGTGATAAAATTACCTGTTGATTTTTTGTATATATTTGTTTTGAGTTTTTTTTAGTTCCATACAACTTTGGGTATGGTGTTAACTCAGTGGGTCAGTATTCCCCACTGATTTATGATACTGACAAACATTCTGAAATATAAATGAAAATTATATACAAATTGTAATTAATCAATGTGTTTCTTAATATCAGCAAAAAGGCTTTTGAAACAGCAGAGGAAACAAAAAAAACAAAGCAAATATCAATTTCAAACATAAAATCTAGAAAAACTAAAGTGAATTAATGGCTGACGCAAAAGGAATGATATCAAATAAATTTTACAGAAGAACTTGTATAACAAAAGCTAAGAAGGCACTCGTCAACTAAAAAACAAGAATGATGAGGATATGTAGTTTACATTTACAGAGCAACCACAAAGTAGGAAAAGCACACAAGCTGAATGTCACCAACTTATAGACATGAAGTTTCACAACAGAAAAATGGTATGAAAAATACACATCATACAAATATATACGCGCACCATTCTGGATTTTGAGCATGTGTTAAAAGTATTATCTTAGTAAAGATTGTTCGACTTGATTGAAACATTAACACTGTGGAATGTACTTACTCAGTTCGCTAGAAAACAATGTAAAGTGCGACTATGAATGGGGAAAAAACAAACAATATCCAAACTACATTTATTTACAACATCATCATACAAAAGTAGCTTCATATCAAAACCATGATTTAAATATTCCAATGAAAGAAAGAATAACTCAACAAGTCTAAAATTGCAAAGACAACTAAGGACATTTTAAACATAGGCACCTGATGATAACTGTTAAATTACAATGAATAAAAAAAAAAGTAAAGGACCCCTTTCCAAGTCCTCAAGGTACTGGGTATATAGTGCTGGATCTATATTTTATAGACCAATCACCACTTGGGAGCAGGGGGTGATGTGGTCTACATCATGCTGGCCACCTTTACTTCCCAGGACTTTACCTGATACCCATCTTAGACTGGGTCACCCTGGGAGCCAAAGTCAATTCTGAAAATAAATCACAAGGAAAAATTAACAAATCTTTAATACACAACAATTTTTTCCCCTCTAAAATTAATAAAATAACTTTAAACTGATATTGTTAAAAATAACAGTATAAACACACAAATAGTACCCATGCAATTTTTTACATTCAAAAGTTTATGTGAATTAAAGCATCGAAATATATAACAACCATGTCTGTCAAAAAAGTAAAGATATAAAGAATGTTTTGTGGTTAACCAACAAACTTTCCAACATCAGTGGCTGAATCCATGGCAATGGATCGTTAGCTCAATCAGTGTGATCCCGTTTCACCCCCAGGATCATACACAGCATCGAACAAAGTGTGAACACAGATTAATCTGGTAAATACAGATGAGGTAAATACTTGCCCTCGAAACTCCTCGTGTGCTATTCAGGCACAGAAAACATGAACTGAACGCTATGGATCATATTACCCACAATAATCTGAGACAAAAACTATGACACACGGAAAAAAGTAGATCTATTAGGTTAACTTTTCTGAAAGAAAATCTTTTATTTTTTGTAAAAACCGCAATGTTAGTTCAGGCTATTTATGCTTAATGAATATGTAAATTTATTATTTATACTAAAATGATTTTCAACCAGCTGTGTAAAACCACTATAACATATTCATTTTTATTTAGTCTACTAACAAATGAACAACAGCCAGAAACTACTCCTCAAATACTTTCCCCTGCCATTATTTCAATTCTGATAAACTCAAAGAAATGTGCAACTTGCTGTAATATTCAAGCAGACAAAGAACTATAAATATAAAGATATTTGCTGGCATAATTTCTTAAACTTGATTATACCTGGAATGACCTGTTATGCTTTGATAAAAGTAAAGTGACAACAACTTCGATGTCATGTCAAATTCTCAATATTAAACTGATTCAATATGGAGAATAACACCACAGCTTACGATTGAAACTAAATTATAATGTGAATTTGTGCAGCTAAGTTTTTTCTTAAAATGAAAGGGAACCAGGGCACTATATAAACTAATCAAATCTTAAATCAACTGGCGCAATCAGTTTTGAAATGCATACTTTTTCAGAGACTCATAATTTCACTAAGAATTTTTCTAGACCGAAAATGAAGAAATGAATTAATAATTTACAGCAAGAAAGTGATTAATCACAATGCAGAATTTCCAGAAAGCAGAAACATATAATGCTTAATGTTTTCTTTAAGTTGCACTATTTTGCTCTGAAAGCACAGAGTTCCAACTATAAAAACTTATATATTTGATCCAGATATGCACAGAGAGAACTGAGTCGTTGCAAAACTCTATGTGCTACCTTCATCTTTGTCCCAGGACATGTGGGTGTTACTGGCAATGAAACAGCTGATAGATGGCTGTTCTACCTTAGTTGCAGATGGTCGGCCCATGGAGCGCCCTTAGAGAGATAGGACAATCAGAGGATCTTGGGAGCAGCTTGTCTACATCACTGACAACAATACAAAAACAGAAGTAAGTAAAGATCAGCACAGCCAGGCATGACAGGCACACCAGACATACAAGAAGCTTTATTAACCAGCACAGAACTGGCAGTATTAAGCGTGGGATGTTGACGTAAATGATGAAATGGGAGTCTGAGCACTTATGGATGTGTCCGGAGTGTTGCGAAGATAACCCCACTTATAACTCAAATACTCACCATAAACAAATAAGTAATTTCCTGGGTAACTTTTCAGAAGTAAGAAACAGGCAATATGTATATCTATTTGATAAAAGTTTGACTGTTAGTTTCAATATGAAACAATCGTTTGAAGCTAATAATTTTAAAATGAAAAAAAGAGACAAAGACAATGCACACAGTAAGGCAATAAAAATATAGCTGTGTTAAAGATTTCACCGTGTCAGTTGGGGTCCCATTGTGGGGAAAACAAAAATAGATCCACTGTCTCCCTAACAAGCATGTGGTAGTAGTCGACTAACTGGTGTATTTTTTAAAGTCAGAGCACATCTGCAGAGAGGCAAGGAATTAAGAGTCTGCTACAAGTAAGCTGTGAAACAGGTCAACACTTAGGTTCTAGAACAATACTAAAGTCCCCCGTGTGGGTTCCGGGGCCCTATTATAGGGCAAACAAGAATAGACTCACTGCCTACCCAAAAGCATGTTGTAAGAGTCGACTAACTGGGAGCTTCCTTCGAAGTCAGAGTGCATCTGCCTGAGAGGCAAGGAACCAACAGTCTGCACACAAATGCATTAGGTCTGTCAAACGGATGCACACGCAACACTCAGATTCTGGAACAGAAGTGGACGAACAACCAGAACTTTCCATCAGAGTTTACGGCTGGTGAACGCAAAGAAGAATACTAAAGTTCAGAGGTGGATGAACACCCAGAGTTTTCCGCCGGCGTTTATACAGCTGGTGAATGCAAAGAAAGAGATAATATAAGACTGCAAACCCCCACAAAAGCAGACAGTATTTGGTAAAAGCAACTGAAAGATGAAAGATATTTTACAGGCCGTAATTCGTAATGAACATTTGCAGTGAGCCCCCTTATCTTTAGACTACTCAACATTAGATAAGATACGTGGGCAATATCTTGCTCCACGTCTTTTCTTCCCACAAAATTCTATGGGACCCCGGCTGCTCTGACCTTAGAGCTCAGGTTACAAATGTGAAAAAACAAAACATTGACCGAGATTTCATTTGAATGACTACAATGAAATAGTAAAGCAAAAGAATACAACATTATACCAATATTTACACTGAATGAAGACGATGAATGTAAGTTAATGTCCCTTGTACAACTACAGACAACTGGTCGTTTTAGACACTGACCATAAGAACCACCCTGCTGAAATGATCTGGGTCCTTTGTTTCTTTTTGGGTAATTTTTGCCGAATGTATACATAACAAAATGTCAAACATCTTTCCGGTTCAAGAAACAGACTAGCATTGACAAATATACACTAAGGGGTTTCAATAATAGCCATGACAATAAAGAGCAGCCAAAACTCTTTGGTACTTCAGATTTAAAATAAAAAATGTGTAAAGATAGTCCCATTTCATTTATAACCAATAGGAATGTGGTGTTATCAATTATTCTAGGCTAAGCCATTGTGATTTGGGGTAGATTGTTCCCTTTCTTTGTCATAAAACCTTCTTAGAAATTTTACAGAATTTTATTTGTTTTCCATTTGAAATAATTAAGCTGGGTTGTCGATAGGGATGTAAGTTTAGAAAAACAAACAAAGAAACAAACAAACAAACAAAAACTGAAGTCACTGCTGAAGACTGGATCTGGTGCATTATCTTGATGAATCTGCCCAAAAAACTATCTACGAGGCACGTTTTTAAGTGAGTCATGTTTTGACCGCAGCAACAAACACCTATGGAAAATGTAAATGTGCATATGCAGTATGTTTATGTGTGCAATTTTTTCACAGTCAAAATCTTGTTTGATGCTGTGTGTAGGTGATTTATAATGAGTGCAAAAATAAATACTCAAGCTAGCTGCAAGATTCATACTGCTATGTGTTTTTTTTTTTTTTTGTTAGCAAAACAAAAAGCAAAAAACAACACTGCTGCAGAAATTCACAGGCAACTTATTAAGGTTTATGAGCTAGTTGTTATGACTGATAGTACTGTTAGGAAATGGTTTTGAATGTTTAAAGAAGGGCAAACAAATATCCATGACAAAGATCGCAGCGGTCGGCTGAGAGTGATGACATGCAATTTGACCAAAGAAGTGAACCGAAATATTCAGGAAAATTGTCGTTTCACAATTTTTGTGCCGTCTGTTGAATTTTAGGAAGTTTCATGTTCACTGATTTAGGACATTGTAACAAGAAACCTTGGATTTAAAAAAAACCAATATCATCCAAAACAAAAGACACTTTTAAACATAATGCTTGACCTTACGTCACTGATAGAACTGTTCAACTGTAGCAAAAATTTTACTGGGAATTTGTTGACCTCCCGCCCTACATCGCCAATCTGGCACCAAGTGATTGCAATCTTTTCATGCATCTAAAGAAGTGGCTGGCATCCCAGAGGTTAGAAACTGATGATGAACTGCAGAAAGGTATTACTGAATGATTCAAGACACGGGCAGCAGACTTCTATGACACTGGAATTAGGAACCCGGTGCCAGAATACCAAAAATGTGTTGAAGTCAATAGTGACTATGTTGAGAAATAATGTAAATGTGTGGTTCACCTTTGGCTGCAATAAATCATTTTTATGTATGATGGATTTTTAATTTTTTTTATACCAGGACTTACTTAAACAATGTGCCTCGTAAAACATAAATATTATAAATTTTGGTTGCATGCTACTTGTATTATTTACATCAAATGTTCAAGGCTACAGGAAAACTTTCTGAATGCACAACTGGCAGTGTTCACTAAAAACAATTTTGTCACAAAATTAACAAGAATTGACAATATATATATATATATATATATATATATATATATATATATATATATATATATATATATATATATATATATATATATATATATATATATATATATATATATATATATATATATATATATATATATATACATTTGTGTTTCTTTTTAGTAGACATTTCTTTTAACTCACCATTTTGATTAACTTAATTATTTTGTATGAACACATTAACTCTCTCTGCACCAACAGTTGTTACTGTAACTCTTTATCTGCCAAACAGTTGCTGCTTTGAAGCCATAAATTTGGGGCCTGAAGCAGATATAAATACTTTGGAACAGAAGGAATCAAAGTAATCTGAAAAAGTTTAAGATGAGAGTCAAGGTACCAAATAGATATGAGATCCTAGCAGCAACTGGATATGAGAGTCTAGTTACAAATGAAAGTTATGTTCTAAAAAAATTGACGTAAGTTTAGTAACAACTGAAAATGAGTCTAATTACAACTGAACATAAGCGTGGTAACAATTAAATATGAGCCTAATAATAACTGGATATGAAATTCTTATAACAACTGGATGTGAGTCTAGTAACAATCTGAAACAAATTTTGTAACAATTGTATAAGAGTCTAGTAACAACTGAATATGAGATTGTAGTAACAACTGAATATGAGATTGTAATAACAATTGGAAATGGGTCTAGTAACAATTGAAATGGATGTCTAGTAATAACTTGATATGGGAATCCTAGTAACAACTGGATATAAGAGTCTTATAACAGATGGATACAAGTCTAGTAAAAACTGGATATGAGCATCTACTAATACCCAGTATAAAACAACAGTAAATCTTCTTCTTAGCGTTCACCAGCTAGAAACTGGTGGAAAACTCTGGTTATCTGTCCACTTCAGGACTTTAGTCTTGTTCCAAAGCCTGAGTTTTGCAGGTACATTAATTTTACTGGTCAGGCTTATTTGTAGGCAGACTGTCAGTTCCTTGTCTCTCAAACAGATGCAATATAAATCTGAAGGAAACACTCCTAATTAGTCGACTTTTGCAGCAAGCCTCATAACCCTCAACAGGGAAAATAGTTCAACCTTCTCAAAACTTATAACAAGGGTTCTTGTAATAACTACACTAGGTACCATTCTAGTGTATCCTGTGGTCTTGAGCTGGTAAGAGACTTGAGATTATCAGTGAAAGCTAAATTCTCTTCTGTTGTTATACCAGACACAGTGAGCTGAATGTAGTCTCATTCTCTCACTCACTCACTCACTCACACACATACACATAGACATTATTTGCCAAGGAGTGTATGTGAAAAAATATTACATAAAAACACATTTTATCATCAAAATAAATGTACATGTTTATACATGTTTCATTTGTACAACATCGGCCAAATTAACCAACCTGTGTATAAAAAAACATTTTCAAAAGATAAACCCATTGTTAAACGGAAAAGCAAAATTGTGCTGACTAGGGGTCATTTCAACAATTCAAGTGATCTATGACTAGAGACACATCAACAAGAGCTATACAAATAGTTCAACACAGACTGCATGTACATACATGGTAAAATACAATCTACAGCACCTCGATAAATAGTATAACAGTCTTAGTATTTTGTAAGGCTTATACAGTGGCCACCTTTGTTAAAAAGTTATTTTGATGTTTGTTTATACAGTGACTAGATATATAATTCCACACACAAAATACATGCATTCAAGAATTGTGTTATAAATCTGTGTGTTAGTAAAATCACAGTCACACCCCTGACACAGAGAATGAAATAATAATAACAAATATTACAGGCACCACCAGTACAGTATATATATACCCTCATCATCATCCCGTAACAATGCATGTCGTTGGGTCACCAGTTTCTGTTGACTGTCTGATCAGCCCTCTCCACCTTAGGTGGTCAGTTGTGACGGACTTCATGCCCAGTCAGTCAGGTTCTGTAACCAGGTCTTTCTTGGTCTGCCTCTTCTCCTCTTTCCCTCTACTGAGCCCTGCAGTATTGTTTTTGAGAGGCCGTTAATCTCATTACATGTCCATACCATTGCATTTTTTTTTACATACTATATATATATATATATATATATATATATATATATATATATATATATATATATAGTAAAATAAAAGAGAAGGTCCTTTTTTCACTCCTTTAGGCATATTGGGAACATATAACTATATTTTAAATAAACCAATCAGCACCTAATGGGTGATGTGGTGGGCATCACGCCGGCCACCTTTACTTCCTAGGACTGCACATAGTACCCACTCAAGGCTGGGTCAACCTGGGAGTCAAATTCATTTTTGAAAAAAGCCCGGCTCTGTCAGGATGCAAACCCACGACCTTCGGATCTGCAGGTGTGTGGCCAGTCGCCTATGCCACGGCGACTCCCACACATATATTAATATTGAAAACAAATTCTTCCTGGCACAGAAATATAAAACAACAACCATCACATTCAACAGTTATGCTAGCAGTGTTTCATGAGCAATGTCACATGTCACATAGCTGGGGGTTTTTTCTTTTTTCTTTTTCTTAAATATATATTTTAGGTCTCAATGAAAAATTATGAAAATTCAACCCAGGTTGAAATATCATAAATTTATGACAAATAACATGACATCTGCTTTACTCAAAACTTTGTGGCTCTGCAGTTTAGAGATTAGCCAAATGGATTCACAATACGGGTCCTCAACAGTTAGCAGTGTTCGATTCCTGCAGTAAAGGGTTTAGAAACATATTGTTCTTATAGCTTTGACTGTAGTATGAGAGTCGCATCGTGGAAGAGACTAGAACAGTGGTCTCCAACCTGGAAAGGGGAGGGGAGGGGCTACAAGCAACTGCTATTGTTAAACTTTTTCTTCTTCTTCGTGTTCACCAGCTGTAAGTAAACTCTGGCAGAAAGTTCTGGTTTTTTATCCACTGAACTGAGTTCATCTGTACTTGTAAAAATCAGGATTTTCAGCTTTAAAAGTCATGAAACCAAAACAGCACTCTCTGGCCACGTGGAGAGTGATCTCTGTTGTGCTTCATCCAACATCAGATCAAAACTAGCAGATATCATCAGGTCAGAACAGTCTCAACCAGCAAACTGTTAGCTGGAAACTAAATTACCAGTTCTGGGTTGGTGGTTCCCCCCCCCCCCCCCCCCCCCCCCACTTTTCTCTTAACTGTGTGCCTGTTTGTCTCCAAGCTCTTGTTAACAGTACTTGTGATTTTGATTTTTGTCCTCGTCTATTTAATCACATTTTTTTATGTCTGGGAGGTTGCCATATTCTCAAGGCTGCCATATACACAAGGGGGCTGCCATATACTCAAGGGGCTGCCATATACTCAATGGGGCTGACATATACTCAAGGGGGCTGCCATATACTCAAGGGGGCTGCCATATACTCAAGGGGGCTGACATATACTCAAGGGGGCTGCCATATACTCAAGGGGGCTGACATATACTCAAGGGGACTGCCATATACTCAAGGGGACTGACATATACTCAGAGGGCCTGCCATATACCTAAGGGGGCTGACATATACTCAAGGGGGCTGCAATATACTCAAGGGGCTGCCATAAACTCAAGCGGGCTGCCATATACTCAAGGCGGCTGCCATTTACCCAAGGGAGCTGACATCTTTTTTTTTTAAAGTTGCAGACCATTAGACTAAGCCTCAAAGGGTAATACTACTACAGACAACAGCGGATACATCGTAGACAACCTCCAATGTGGAGATGACACCACTGTTTTAAATTCAGACAAGCATTTTTTAATTTATCATCATCTTTTCGCATATTCTGCACCAAATCACCATATGCCAATATGAGACACTTATATGTTCAAAACATTGTTAGTTTTCTTTATCTGTGTACACATTTTTGTAATTAGTCTTTTTCGTTTATTTAAAAATGTTCCCAAAAATTATTAATGTTTAATTTATTTTAAGCATTTCTTCTTCTTTGCATTTGGTTTTGTATGCTCAGCTCAAGTCATCAGGTGGGCAGCTTCTATGCATTTGCATGTCAGTTGCAGATTTTTCGTGGTTTCTCATAGCTTGTTCTGCACACTTTGTTCTTGAGACCAGGTTTCTCTTCGTAGTTGTAGGTATAGTGGGCAGGTCTGCAGGATGTGCTCAAGTGTTTGTGGTCCCTTCTGACATGCACAGTGTACATACTTTATTTTATGCAAGTGGTGGTGTTCAGTTCTCAGACAGAGAAACAGGTTTAACCATTTAAACAAGGCAATATCTCATTTAACACTACAAAATTATAACTGAAATATATTCTCAATTAATTTTTCAGATAACAGATCTTATATTTGTTTGTGTCTTTTGGGCTATTTTAATTCTCACATAATGCTTCTAATTTTGTTCAAAGAGATGTGTTTTTTTTTACCTTTCTATTTCATACTGTGTAGGTTCGTGTTCTTATTATTTCTGTTTCTGATAGCGCACGAATTTGTGTGTGTGTGTGTGTGTGTGCGTGCTTGAGAGAGAGAGAGGGGGAGGGAGAGAGAGGGGAGAGAGAGAGGGCGAGGGAGAGAAAGGAAAGAGAGAGAGAGAGGGGAGAGAGAGGGGATAGAGAGAGAGGGGAGAGAGAGAGAGGAGAGAGACAGAGAGGGGGGAGAGAGAGTGAGAGGAGAGAGAAAAAGAGAGAGAGAGAGAGGAGAGAGAGAGCCGATGAGGTTTTTAAACATATTTTTATACATTAATACTGCTTTGTGGTTCTCAGTTTTTTTTATCTTTAACATGTCTTCCATGCAGATGTTGAACTCATTTAGTGCCAAGGAATGCATATCATCTGGTTTTTGTTTACTCTATGTATTATATACTTGTCTCATCTCCCTATGCATCACACAGCTGTTACCCCAAGTATTACTTTAACTCCCATAATACAGTATTAACTAGCCCGTTTAGACCATAAACGTGTTAATTTAAATAATTTTTACAGCCGCAACAAAATAAAAATACACCTGCCGGGTTCTTTAAAGTACAAATGCTGTCTAAATAGGCAGATCTATTTCTTTTTCTTCTTCTTCTTAGTTTTTACCGGCTGCAAACAATGGTTTGTAAAAAGTTCTGGTTGTTCATCCACTTCTAGACTTTGATCTTATTCCAGAACTTGAGTTTTACATGCATATTAATTTTACAGATCTCTCTTATTTGCGTGCAGACTGCTGATCTCTCACCTTTTAGGCAGATGCACTCTGACTTGGGGGCAAACACTGCTAATTAATCACCTTTTACGACATACCTGGCTGGAAATATGGTTGCGGGTGGGGGTTGGGGAGGGAGCAGAGCTATTTTGAAACATCATTGCTTAAGGTTTTTTTTTTAAATAAAAGCCATTTTTGGCAGAGAAAATCCTGTATAAGAACCAAGTTTCCCACATGTTAAACACACAGCATGACCATAAGATTTCCATAATAGAGTGCAGTTTTTTTTTTAAATCTAGATGCTTCAAATACCAAATTTATTTTAAAATACAACCTCATTGTGAGTTCAGAAAGCCTCTTATAAAAGAGATAGTAAATATTCTGTTCTCTGAGCTACCAGGGCAACATAAATTTACTGCAGAAAGTATGCCTAGTGTCCCTGTATGGGTTCTGTGACCCCAACTTTCTTTTTCTTTTTGAAAATTTGTTCACCTCCAGGACTGCAAAGTGTAAGATTAAAATTTCAAGGATAAGAAACAAACAAGTACAAATCTCAGAAACCCTGCTCAACCAAAAAAAAACCTGTTCAACCATTTAAACCCCGTTTAACTGTATAAACCTTGTTCAACCACATAAACCCCATTCAGTCGTACAAACCTTGTTCAACCATAACAACTCTGTGCAACCGTATTGCATCGTTCAACCATATAAACCCTATTCCACCGTATAAACCTCATTAAACCACATAAACACCATTCAACCACATAAACCTCATTCAACCATATAAGCCCCATTCAAAAGCACAAAACAGTTATACTGAGGCACCTAGTGGTTAAGAAGTAACTTGCAGTCCAAGTTTGGTGGGTAGGTATGTATCAGTGGTGTGTACTTTGAACAGGGCAATATCAACAGCCTCTTCAGCCCATCATTTGTGAGGCACAAACATGAAAATTCCTAATGAAGTGTTATGGCAAATAATGAGCTTGGCTGACTTACACATGAGACCATAAGTGTATACATATTTTGTCTAATGTGTTAAAGAAACTACTGTCATTTTCTGCTTTGTATTTTACAAACCAGTATGGATTTACATAAATTAACATTACTGTCATCCTAAATTTATATAATGTTCTGTGAAAACTTGAGAATTTTACATAGCTGAAGTAATAAATATTCAGTGAACAATATTCTTAAACTATACAGTAAGAAAACAAAACAATTAATATAATATATAGAAAGTATGGAATGTTTACCATGAAGCACACCTATTACTTCTGAATATAAACATCAATATTTCTCAATATAACAATCAATAGTCACCAAGAACTGCCACCAAAAAACATTTTACAACAATGTTATATATAAATGTATACATATACGAAAAAGTCTAAAGGTTTATAGCAGATAAAAACAGTAATTAGTTTCACAGATTTCAATGAAAGAATTACTAATGAACAGAAGCTAATAATTTCAGTAAAGAAAATAAAGAACGCACAGACATTTCAAAATGGAAGTTAAAAATCTAAAGAAAAAATGTTTCAAAAGATAAGTTTCAATAACCTTGCAAACATCAGTAGAAAATGTAATTTGTGTCCAAGATTACACAATGAGCAGTAAGGATGTTTCAGATAGATTCGTTGTAAAGCGCCATCCGGTCTGACATGGCAGCGCCAATGTTATTGGACTGTGTAAATTCAAAGACACGCTCTTTTGTACATGGTAAATCAAAGGGACAGTCAGTCTGGAATGAAGAACTTTTGGCTTGAACCTTATACTGAAGTTGTCTTAGAAGCTCTGATGCTGAATTATTGTGAGAAAGGCTAGGGGGGATTAATCCTATTGATGAGTCAAGGTGTTGTGATGTAGAGGCCAAGTATGGTTGAAACCAAACAAAATTGCTGAGATCTTTGTTGGGAGGCATATTTAAGGCACTAGATGTTAATGGAAGGGGCGAGGATGAGGAGGAAGATGGAAATGACTGAGATGGGCATGCAGGTGGAGTTTTTGAGCGGCAGGAAATGTTGGGAGGAGGAGATGTTGAGGATACTGATGACCTAGCAGAAGAGGAGCCACTAAGTTTTTTCGATGTGAAAAGCCCATCATCTTCAGGGGTGAGACTGGACTCTCTGTCTGTGGTCTGTGACACTGAAGGCACAGCAGCACTCTTGGAACTAGAACACGGTAACTGGGCTTCCTTTGGTTTCTTCTGTCTCATCAGGTGTC
This sequence comes from Candidula unifasciata, assembly GCA_905116865.2. Classification (NCBI taxonomy): domain Eukaryota; kingdom Metazoa; phylum Mollusca; class Gastropoda; order Stylommatophora; family Geomitridae; genus Candidula; species Candidula unifasciata. The sequence continues at coordinate 63,766 of CAJHNH020002267.1, read as the reverse complement.
GTTCTTTGACCTTGTACTCCAGAGTGGAGTGAGGCACACCAAAATAGCTACCAGCACGATGCACACTCATTTCTCCTCTCTGCACTGCTTTCACAGCATCCATCAAAAGCTGGGAGTTGTACTTTCGATACTGCCCTCGTTTCGGTCGTGTTTTTTTTGCAGATGAAGAACTATTATGAGTGGTAAAGACTGGGGAAATACATTCCAACTTGCCATGATCCTTTCGAGAACGTTTTGGTGGAGAACAACAATCATTCAGGGACTTTGATTCCTTACCTGTTTGTACAACCTTAGGCTCAAGCCCTAGATTTTCATTTCTAGATCTCCCTATAAATGTTGTGTGTGTTTCAGGTGTGGATGGTAGACAGGTTTCTAGTGGACTCTCAAACTCATCAGAATTACTATCCCTCAATTTCATTTTTTCTGATATAGTTTTGGCTATTATATCTTTCAGTGTATCTCCTATGCGGCTGCTTTCATTGACTTTTCCAAAAGGTTTGGGGACTGATGTCTCATCTCTCATCTTGTATGTGTAAAGACTATCCATAATGCATTTGTACACAGGAGATGAATGATTCTCATCACAGTAAGCCGAGGACATACGAGAAGAAAATGCCGGCAAATATGGTCCAAAGGGACTAAACAGTTCAGTATCACTTTTTGAATTTATTTCAAAGGAGTTCTCCTTCCATCCATGATCATGTTTGACTTCCATGAACCTCTGGCGCACAAGCTTGCGGACAACGTCTATGAGCAATGGTAGCTTTAGGTGATTCACATGTGCCGGACGAGGATGTACTCCTCTGAGTCCGTTCAGATTGTGCATGCGCCTAATTTGCTTCAAGCGATGTTCATGGAAAAATTCTTGGTCATCTGGCTCAAGTTTGATATTGATAGGAGATTTCATAGGTAGAAGTAATGAGGCCGGTTCCCTGTCCCTGTTACGTGCTGGCTGATTCAAATCAAACAACCCGAGCTCTGACATTTGAAAACTTGGCAGGTGATGAAGACAAGGTTTGTGAAAATTTAAATCAACTACACATGGCCTTTCATTTTCATCCCTGGGCAGAACAATTTCTTCGTGATCAGGTTTGACCACTTTGCTGCGGAGAGTGGATCGAGGAATCCCGTAAATCATAGCTGCCCTTCTGGTGCCTAATCTTCCACTACGAATATCTGATATAGCGCAGTCTAAATCCTTCTCTGTGTAACTCTGCTTTCCCGCTTCAGACTTTTTGTTGGACCTAAGAACGATACAAAATAATT
>CAJHNH020002267.1:0-57500 GCA_905116865.2 Candidula unifasciata | reverse complement strand
ATGTCCATCAGTCTAGACAGGAATACGCAGCCATGTCCTGTGGCATGCTCCTCGGTACGGTAAGTGCAGCGCATGGCATTGATAACATCACTTCTGTCCATTACTGGGCCAGCCATAGCAACTGCAGTGTCAGCAAGATAGTCTGCATGCTCGTTCCCTTGAACACCCGTATGACCTGCCTCAAAGATGAAGGTTAGATCAGCTACTCGTAAAGTGCTTAGTGCTGCAATCCATTCTTGCCCAATAAATCCAGCTTGAATTTTTTGAAGCATATTCATCGAATATGATTTCAGCAAATCCCAGAGGATCTATTTTTTTCTTTCCTAAGACAGGCCCCAGAACCCGCATGGGAAAGATGCCTGTCTCAATGGGTATGACGGCTATTGTAGATGATTCCAGCTGCATGCTTGCTTCCTAACAGTTAATTCTACCAAAGCTGCTAAAATACATTTCACAAATTTGCTAATAAAGTCCACTTCTTCTTCTGCCTGACTATCCCCCAATGGAGCACAGGCCCTCAACCAACTTAGGCCAAGTCGTTCTATCCTTCGCTATTACATGGAGCTCACCCCATGTCCTCCCCATCTTTCTAGCTCCAGCTCTCTTCTCCATATGTTTTTTGGTCTTCTTTTATTCCAATGCAAAGACATTCTAGTTATGCTGTTCTCTGGTTTTCTCAATGTGTAGGCTATCCAATGCCAGCATCTTTTCCTCACCTCTTGGTCTACTGGAGCTTGCTTAGTTTTCTCCCAAAGCTCCACATAAGTTATTCTATCATACCATTTAATTCCCTCTATTCTGCGCAGTCCATTGGATGAGTCTAATTTAATTGTGCCTTATATATGATTTGTGATACACAGATATAGTAAACATGTTTACCTCACAAACCGTTTACAGTTATAATATACCTGGCAAAACCACTTGAATAATGTACTCTAAACAAAGAAATGCCCAGGGTGATAGCTAAGCTGGTTAAACCAGCTGCATGGCGACAGGGTGACAAACTCATTTTGGTCCGAGTTTACGCTCGGGGGTAGGCAGAGAAGCCACATATCTCCCAGATTTACGGTATCTATCATGGAATCAAGGCCCAAGGGTTGCGATATCCATAGACTGAGCCAAAGGGTTTTCAACTCATGGTTTTTGGATTTAAAATAAAAAAATGGTTTTAAAAAAAATTTTAACATTTTGTCTGAGCAAGCAAGAACAAATCAACTTACATATATGTTAGGAAGTCTTTTATCACAGTGAAAACATCTTTTTAATGGTTCAAAATCTTGAGTTAGCTCTTGTTCCCACGCTGAACAAAGAGTAGAGAATGATTTAAACATACAATATAATCATAATAAACATTTTCTAAAACAAATAAAAGAATCCTCAATCAGGACAAAAATTTGTTAATGGATTTCATCAAATATCATTTAAAGGGTAATTTCAAGTATAAACTGCAGTTGCACAATAACGGCATATAAATCAATAATGTTTCAATAACCTTGACAACTAGAATTTCCGCTAGCTATGGAATTATGGGAAGAAAAGTTGTTATGCTTTTCGTTAATTAAAACACATAAAAATATCCCCAAAAAACAAACAGAGGCAGATAACAATCTATGCACACATAACATTATACACAACAATATACATACAGATAGCCAGTTATACGCACACACACTTATCCATACACATCCAGATAACTAATTATAAATATATAAACTAATTCTCTATCTCTCTCTCACACACAAACACACATGCACGCGCACACATACACACTTATCCATACACACACAGATAACCAATCATGTGCAGATAAATCAACACACAGAGAACCAATTATGAGCCCCTAAGTGCACACATGAACATAGCCACGTTTGCACATGCACTCACCTATGCACACGGGTGCACACACACTTTTTCATACACATATAGATAACTAATTATTAAAAAAAAAAAAAAAAACGAATTCACACACACATAACCAATTATGCATGCACACGTAACTAATTATGCATGCACACACAGAGACACTTATCCATACACATAACCATAACCAATTAGGAACACATAAACTAATAGTGCACACATAAAGTAATTCACAAACACACACAGCCAATTTTGCATGCATACACAGACACTTATCTATACACATACAGATAAATAATTATGCACACATATAAACTAATCCATTCACATACACATATAAAACTAATCCATCTTTCAGGAACACTGCAAGTAGTTGGATCACCAGTTTCTGTTTCTGATTAGCTCTCTCCACCATTGGCGGTCAGTTGAGATGGATTTCTTGGTTGCATGCCTGAGCCTGTCCAGTCAGTCAGGTTCTGTAACCAGGTCTTTCCTGATCTGCCTCTTCTCCTCTTTCCCTCTATTGTTTTTGAGAGACCATTGCTATGATCTTTTCTGCCAACCAGTTACAACCAATTACACACATATAAACTAATCCAAACACACACATTTGCATACATATACAGATAACCAACTATGTACCAGTGATTCCCAAACTGTGCACCGGGTGAGCCGTGACCCCTTCACAGGGACGTCGAAAAATCATCGAAGATACAAAAGTTAAATTTTTTTTCTCTTACATACGAATAGTCATACTTTTACTTACATTAGGGTGCCCCGGAAAAATTTTAATTGAAAAAAGGCGCCGCGACTAAGAAAGGTCTCGGAAACACTTACATAACCTAACCCACATGTACGTAACCAATTATGCCCATGCGCTAATCCATACACACACATATATATAACCAATTATGCACACACCATTATCCAGACATATACAGATAACCAATAATATACACACAAAAACACCTTTCTATAGCCAATTATGCATATGCACACATACCCATACAAACAAGGTCGTGGGTTTGAGTCCTCATTGAGCCAGACTTTTTTTCAAAATTGACCTTGGCTCCCAGATCAACACAGCCTAGTATGGGTATTAGGTGCAATCCTGGGTAGTAAAGGCGGCCGACGTGATGATGACTACATCACCCACGAAGTGCCGATTGGTTGCGTGGAAGAGGGTCCTCTGCTCCACTTTCAGTCACCCATTCACACACAGATACCCATGTATCGACATGCACTCATCAAACAGTCAAGAGTATCAATCCAGAATCATGCCATCCCTGGAAAGACAATCTGATTTTGAAGGAGGGACGGCCAAGAAATTTACAGATGTGCACGACCGGCAAAACCGTATCAAAGACCAACATTAACATCATCCTGTTGTGCCTTGGAGGTCACACAGGGCTCACAGTCTTTTCCTCCATGCTGCTCTATCCGGTGCAATCCTTTTGATATCATGGACGAAATCCAGTCCAGCACTTTTGGTCTCTCTTAACAACATACTTCCCAGAACTTCTCTTGAACATACTTAAAAACTCAGTGTATTTCCTATTTCAAGGCCTGTTTAGTGATTCTCTGTTCGCTTCTTTCCATGATGTGCCCAACACAGTGCTACCTTAAATTTCTTTAAGTTTTAATATTTCCAAAAAATCCCCCCCCACCCCAAAATAAGTTATTTGTATGTCCTCTATGATATCCCAAAGAATATTGGCATTTAAGGCTGCTGTAAAGGTCATTTTAGGTTCAATAGTTTGAAATTGTTTTCTGAATGTTACAATGCTCCTTCCATTGTCAAAATCAACAGAGAGATAGAGACAGAAAGACAGAGAGATAGATGGACACACACACACACACACACACACACACAGAGATTAATATCACTAGAATTCTATCAAAGAGACAACTAAACTGCTACACTAAAAACCTAAAGTAAAAAAAATTAAAAGTGAACAGACAGGAATCATGTGAGATGAACTTAAAAAAATAATGTGCAATACTGTACAGCAAATAAAACATACATATTTAAATCCTTTTAAAATGTCACTTAACGTACAGAAAAATAAACACATATATATCTAGTCAAGTCTCTCTCTCGCTCTCTCTCTCACACACTCACGCATGCACGCAAGCACAAACAAACACAGACAGAGAGAGAGAGAGACAGGCAGACAGAAAGAGAGTAATGCCTATCCTTGTGAAGGCTGAATATTTACTGCAGATATAAACAAACAATTCAGGATTTCACATACAGAAAACTGACATGGGTTAACTAACTGGCCGAAATTATTTCAGTTTTCAAGCATATCTTCCATGCTTTCCCCCGGGAACACTGATATGTCATGATGCCCTGCTAAAGAAAGAGTCTCCTCACAGTAGAATCTTCTACCAGTTAACTCAAGCTCCCAGTTTAAATCAGCCATTACTGAGTGATTCTCTGAGATATAGCATCTTCTGGAGGTTAGCTTGTTCAAGATATTGCTTAGTGACTATCTCCACGCCCTTTAAAAGTTACCTGGATTAACTCTTTGTTTACCATACATTAATTGAAAAGGTTACAAAACTGTCCTCAATTTTACCAAACTCTATTTACAGTGACCCAGCAGGGGTTGATCAGAGGTTAGTGAATATGTTCCCCGCTTCCATGATTAACATGTATCAAAGTTGGATTTCAACGGCCATGGAAGATACTGCAGCCTCACCAGATAATAGTCCCAAAGTCAGAAGTAGGTGCTCTGCAGCCAACCTTCAGTGTAACGGTGGCAAATAAACAAACTGGTGCATTGCAACCGACTTTCATTGGTGGCAAATAAACATACAACAAAAAACAGTCGTTAAGTCTGCAGTATGTCCAAATGAAGCAAAATACTTGTATAATTGCCATATTGTCTTGGAAGCTGAAATATATTGGTCGTATCAAGCGGTTCAGAAAAAATAATAGCAAAAGGCATGGTACCAGGAAGGAAGGGTAGGGGCCGACCGACATGACGATGGGCTGGGAATATAAGTGACTCCTTGAATATGAAAGTATATGAGGTGGGAGAGCTGGCGAGAGACCGAGTTTCTTTCAGGCACACCACGATGAGAGTGATGTTCTGCAAAGGACCTGCCGCACCATGATGATATGGGCGATGTTCAATTTTAGCACATTTGCGAGCCCAACACACTCGATTTAAGAAAACCCCCTAAATTTTTGCTTTTTACAATATGCCTGTTAAGGGGCTAAGGGTCTATTTTAACACACCCCAACCCCCTTTTTCCCAAAAAACCCTAGGGGGTAAAAATAAAACCCTAACCTGCACAGTCCATGCTAACTGCACCAGCTATGCAGCTCTACATCCTCAGACTTAAGACCTCCACCACCCTAAAAGGTAGTACAAACAGGCAGTACAGACAGCTTTGGTCTTCCATCATTTCCACCAGCAGAATCATTAATGCTGAGCTTTAGGAGTGAACTAAACTAATTCCTGTGAATCAAGAGATGAAGAAGAGACGCTGGAGTTTGAGAAGGCACACACTGAAAAATATAACTAGAATGTCTCTGCACTGGAACCCACAGAGGCAAAAGAAATAAAGTCAGACACACAATAAACAGACACCGAGAAGGGAGCTACAATATGAAGTTAAAAGGTCTAGTTACCAAAAGTATACACATGATATCTTAAAGACACTTTTTACAATATCCTAACATACCTGGATAAGGATTTAACAGCAGCTTGGCAGTGTCATTATCCACATAGTCAGCTGCAATTCTCTCTAACCCTGAAATAGAGAACGGTTTAACACTTAGTGAAACATTAAAAAAAATACAAACATCTAACAAAGATTTTTAAAAAGCACTGTGCTTAATGATTTCAGTAAAACAAATTTTATGTTACCACAATTGACGTCACTACACACTGGGCATTTCCATGAGTGCTTAGTCCTCCAATGCAGCAGCCATTCCAAGGTTATCTTTACTGTTTGTGTCCCATGAGGAGCTGGTTATAATCTTTCTTATCCTGGCCTCGAAGGTGGCATAGACATGCTTCACTATGCTTTACTCCTATGTCATGCAAACGTGTTACTTCTTCTTTGCGTTCGGTTTTGTATGCTCAGATCAGACCATCCTGTGGGCTGCCTCTATGAACTTGCGTGTCAGTAGCAGGTCCTTTATGGTTCACAATAGCCTGCTCTGCACACTTTGTTCTTGAGGCCAGGTGTCTTTTTGAAGTTGCAGGTAGAGTGGGCAGGTCTGCAGAATGTGCTCAGGTGTTTGTGGTCCTGTTTGACAAACAAACTGTGGGGACTACAATCTTTATTTTATGCATGTGGTAGTTGAGTCTGCAGTGTCCTGATCGTAGATGGAAAATTGTTGTATGTTGCTTTCTGTTGAGTTTGCTGATGGGGTCTTGTGGATGTTTATTGTTAGTTTGTTCTCTCCACAATTCCTTGTATTTTTTCTCGATAAGTGTTCTGATTTCTGGTAATGACAATAAATGGGTATGTTGTTTCTCCTTTGTTCCATTTTTTTGCAAGTTTGTCTGTTTACTCATTTCCTGGTATGACCCAGTGACCTGGGATCAACTGGAGAACGATTTGATTGTTTTCTGGGAGTCTGTTTAGCTGGCAGGTCAGTTCTCTCTCCATGTTGTGAATCCCTCTAAGTCACCTGGAGGACTGACCTGCAGTCACAGAGGAAAACAATTTAAACCATGTTAGTGTCACAGGTTCCGCATTATTCACTAACCGGTCCATGCTTCTTCTCACATGCATTGGTACATTGTTTTCTAGTGGGTCTGCTCATTCCCTCACCTTTTACGCCAGCATGTACAGGTGTACAGCTCCAGGTGAGGAAGGGTTATGAAATGTTTAATATTTGCTTTACCAAATCACCGTAAAAATCTGCATAAATTATTTTTGTGAGCTTGCCCTTAAAAAGGCACTGGCATAGTGTACTATGGTGATCAGTGGTTTTACTCTTGTAGAGCTAGTGAGAAGGAAACTGGAGCACTGATGGATCTGTCCGGAGTGCTGTGATGACAGTCCTCACTAATTACCATGGTTTAGAGCTAGGCTGTGATCCCCAACACATCTGATTCCAGCAATTCTTCAATCAGCTGCTGTTAACAACTTGTCTGTTAAGTGGCTGTAAATCTATCTGCCCTCCCGCCCATAAAAATGGGACTTCGGAAGTCACAAAACTATTAAAAACTGGTCCCCATGAAGGATGCAATCTTTGGTTTTTTAAGCCCCACCCTGGCTTCTGGTGGGGGTCATAAGGGCTGAAAGGGGTTTCTGGGACCTCTCCACGGGTGATCCTCATCCGCACGGTGGAATTTTGTGTCACCGAATGTTTATCCCTTGTGTGATGTCCTGGTGGGGTACAACAAGAAAGCAAGCAATCAGTCACAAAACAAGAGCTACTGATTTTTTACCAAAGAAATTTAGGTTAAAAAAAACTGAGAATGGGGAAGGACTTTGAGAGTGGTTAACTCTTAAGAAACAGAATGGCAACAAAACCCACATTTCTGTCTTTGCCCCAGTGTGTAAGTTTTCAAAGAAATACATGACCTGTCTACGTAATTAAAACTAAATAGATATAAGTAGTAAAGAAGCATGTGTGTGTATGCCCATATAAATAAAATGAGCTTGTAATTTCAAAACTTTACACCAGTTAATGAAATAATAGTTTTAATCAAAAGTAAAGAAAACCAGATACAACGCTTGAAAACATGTCAGTGCCAAGTAATTCAGATTGTGTTTACAGATAGTCCTTACAATGGCTTTTGTTTTCTAGAGAGAAAAAAATCATTATCTTAAAGTATCCAAAAAGGTGCTGGTTCTCACACCAAAGTGTTTACAACTAATTTGCTGAAGAAATTATACCTAAAAAATAAGTGCTAGTACTGCATATTCTGAGGCATGATTCTGAGGCAGGCCAAACAATTTCTTGAGGCCTCAGAGATGTGGTTTTACAGAAGAATGCTTAGAATACCTTGGACAGCAAAAAAGAGCAACCAAGAGGTTTTGAAAAAGGTGGGAGCCCGAAGACAACTTATCACAGACATCAGAAGGAGACAGTCATCATTTTTCGGCCATGTTATGAGAAGAGGGAAAATAGAACATGTTGTGACCACTGGAAAGATCTGTGGAAGGAGGGATAGAGGAAGACAACGAGAGAAGATTCTTGACAGTCTTGTTGCATGGCATGGAGGTGTGTTGGCACACGAACTGATACATGCTGCAGGAGATCGTGGATTATGGAGAGGCATGATCGCCCACGCCAGTTGGCAAGGCACCTGATGATAATGAGTACTGCATACTGCTGCACACTACACAAAAAAGCCATATGGTTTTTTTAAACTCATTATTCCTTTTTCAGCCACCTTAGTGACCCATTCTACCTTCATATTTACTTTAACTCGTTATTTCATAAAATGTTCCTATTTAAACAGATTCTGACCCTGACATTACTTTGAGTAATACATGTTTAGAATGTAATAAAAATTAAAGTAATGCCTGCCATGACAGAAAGAGTTCAGAAGTATAGCTGCCATATCAAAGTATAAAGGTGCTGTTTATAAACACTTCCCCGATAAAAGGAAGTTTTAACTAATCGGGAGGGGAGTGGGATTGCTGTTTTTAAACTTATTATTTTGACAATAAAAAGTATTTTTAACTAACAAAGTCAGAAAAACAAACACAAATTGTAGTACATGAAAGAAACAGGAGACAAATGTTTCCCCCAAAAAACTATAACAAAGTAAACAGAACAGCAGCCACACCTAACTATAGAGGTGCTGTTAATTACCTGCATACTTTGCATATCAGTCAAAAAACTTTTGGGCCGATACAAAATTTTCTGCATTTCAAGCATACCAAGAAAAAAAGCAAAATACTAGTTTTAACCTATTTATTTAATACATATATCACACAGGAAACTGATAATTTGTTCCACCTGTGAGTGAGTGTGAGTCACTTTTGAACAAAACTAAACTACCATGCATGGTCAGTGTCACCAAAATATTATTAGTTCTACTATACATACACTTTAAAAATCGATTCAAATGCCAGTATTTTATAATAGTATAGGCTTTTGAAGAAATAGCTATCATATGAAGTAAAAAATACTAGTTTCAACGTATTTATTGTATCTAAATACATTAAACAGGCAATTAATCGTTTGTCCCACCTGTGAGTGAGTCAATTTTAAACACAACAAAACTACCATGGTCAGTCACCACTCAATACTTCAGTCTATCACTCACACTTCAAAAAGTGATTTATAATAAACTTATAAAAGAAACAGCTATTGCTGTATGAAGTATAAATCAGAACAAATATGAGAAGCATAAAAAATGAACAATAAAAATATATCTGACCTAGAAGACTGCTGGCTGAGATGAGTAGTGTGACTACAAGAATAAAGACGCACACGAGCCCTAGCAGTCGGCAAGACTAGCAACGGTGTTCAAGTTATTGATCGAGCTTTTTTCGACGGTAGGCAGGGATGACCTAGTATTGGTGATAATTGTGACAGTTGACACCCAGGAGTCCACTTTCCGAAACATGTCGTTACCTTTGCTTGTGTCACACATTAAAATTTTTTTTTTTAAGTCCATAGAAAAAAAAAAACGAAACCTACCTAAGACTAGTGGCAGTTTTTTGCTCCAGCCTTGAAGATCTCGCCTGAAAGATCGCCGTTCCTGAGCGCAGCGTAGGCTGCCACAGTCAACCATGTTTACAGTTCTGCCGCTTACGTCACGACACAGAACCCAAATTTGGTGACGTTGACAACATTCAGGTGAAAAAGAAAGTAGCCCTGCTTGCTTCACCTGTTAGGAGACAAGGTAAGGCGAATTTTCGCTCCGCCTGATGCGCACAGCCGGTTGCTTTTGGTGTGTGGTTTAATCTGAAATTTAAACAATTTCCTTGCAGCTCTCACTACGCGTTCCAGATTCCCCTGCGTGTATAAATCATGAGAGATATGAAATACCTTGAAAAATCATTACTCGGAATATTAAGAATTATTAATTTTTTTTATTTTTTTTTAAACATTCTAGTATGTTACGCCCATTAATATGACAATGTCATTACTCGAACGCACACTGACAAAATGCAGTCCACGAGGCAGACACGCGCAGAAATTAGAACTTTACAGCATTTTAGAACTGCCCCAGAGCTCTGAAGGTCTATATTTGAGTGGTTTTAGTACAGTGGATAACTGTGCTCTCATTAAATTACCCCTCCCTTCTCAATTTTAATAGAAATACTAGCATTGTCGATAGGTTATTTGTAGAACAAAAATCGCGGTTTCATGGATCGAATATAAATTCTGACAAAGGAATATTTTGTAGGTGTATGAGGAGGATCGGGGGGGGGGGGGGGGTATATTTTGTTAGTATCAAAATCCGCATTCTCCTTTTTTTTTAGTTCTGTATGAACAGGAGGGCTTTATTCTGTTCTGCCGAGGGACGAACAAAGTACAAGTGGCGCAAGCATGCAAGGAGCGTTCTTTTCGCTATGCTGGCGTCGTAAACCAAGCTATGGCCAATGCCATTTACTGCATTTATTATATCACATTTGCAGTGTAGGCGGGGGAAGGGGGGGGGTTGAACCTGATGATGCACGGACGCATGGCTAGTGTTGTCGTCACAACTGTGCAACGGGGGAGGGGGTGGTCTTTGAACCTGATAATTTACGATCGCATAGCTAGTGCTGTCGCCACAACTGTGCAGGTGAGAATTTTATTTTGCCTTTAACAGAAACAAATCCCTAACCTTTCCGAGAATTTGAACCCGGGTCTCCTGCTTGAGAGCCCTGTGTTCTGTGTATTAAAAAGGTATTAATAATGTATTAAAATCTTTAGTGTAAGACAGCCTAGCATACGATATCACAACATCTAGCATGAGAATGGAGGTAGAGGCGGTAACTCCAGCTCTCTGGTGGCTAGAGAACAAGATGCATACACATTTAATTATAACAGACTCTGAAAGCATGCTGAGAAAGGTGAAGACAGGGATGCTTAAAGAAGCGTGGCAAGCTTCACTGAAAAGGTCAAGAGTAGTGAGTATAATTTGGATTTTTCCTCCAGGCTATGCCGGCGTGGTGGGTAATGAACAGGCAGACAGATAGGCTGGATCTGCACCACTGGGTGGTGAATTGATACATGACAAGACAGGCGTGGTCAAGACCCTTTGGGAACAAGCAACGGCATCAGTAGAAAAACAATATTATTATGGCCTGGAGAGAATGAGGCACCATTTTGTCTGGCCGGCTCACTACACTCAGAGGAAAGGCAAGACGGACATATAAACCAGATTGTGACCGGTACCATCAGTATTGGAACTCTGTGCTGGCTGCTGAAGATGAGGACGGAGTACGCAAAGGAATGTCCCGATTTCCATGATGTCAATTCTTGACTCAGCTCAACTCAACTAATAAGGCATTAATTAATAATAAAATAATAATTTTTTTTTTTTTTTTTTCGAAAGAAAATGTAAGCGACGAGTACAACCGTTACACGACGCTTTGCCACTGATGAATTAATCAAGTAACAGAAAGTGTATTGATTGGCACTCATAGAAAGAAGTAGATAGATAGAAGAACATACTAGACAACATAAAATTCGAAAGCTATAGTTACCGTGCCGGGAATTGAACCTGTCACCTCCAGACGGCGTCTACGCCTCGCCATGAATTCATGTGCACTAAGAACTTGGTAAACTAGGCACCCCCCAAAAAAGGTGTCTTATTGGCCATGTCTATCGTACAACTTGAAATCCACAACTATGGAATACGGACATAATTCATTTCAAACCATTTAAATGGCACCATAGGTTACAGAAATTTATACAGACATTTTTATATATTTATTTGCCACCGATGGAACGTCATCTGTTTTTGAAATGATTGTTAATACACGATACAGAAAGCAGTGGAAAGATATGATGACCAATACCAAGTGGCATAGAATGTAGGAAGGCTTGTAAAGGTCCTTACTAACTTGCAGATTTGGGAGCCGCTGAGGTATGGCGACTTCACACTACCTGGCTGATCCGAAGATCGTGGGTTAGATTCAGGTTCTGACGAAACCGAGCTTTCTGCACACATGACCTATGTCCTGTGCAGCAAAAGTGGAGGGTGTGATGTTGACTGCATCACCAACCGCGTGCTTATTGGTCTATGAAAAATATAGGTCTAAACTTGCATGCAAACTTTGAATATCTAGGCTCTGTAATAAATAACAATGGAGACTGTTTTAGAGAAATTAAAAGGAGGATGGACATATCAATGCAATGATTAAACAGCCTAAAAAGTCTATGGTTAATCACCAGCAAGGAAATCACAATTAGAATTTTGAGAGCATGCATTTTCCCTGTAGCAACATATGGATGTGAATCGTGGAATATTTCCCAGTCTTTAAGAAAGACAATAGGGGCTTTTGAGCTGAAATGCTTTAGAAAGATTCTCAGAATATCTTAAACGAAAAAGAGGAGAAATACTGAATCTTGAAAGATCTGAACTTCAAGGAAGATTGGCTAATAAACAGCACCTTGTCTCGGAAGCTGAAATATTTTGGTCATATTAGTCGCCAAGACGGATTGGAAAAAATAAAAGCAGATAGCATGCTACAAGGAAGGACCAACACGAAGATGGCACAGAATATAAGTGACTAAATGAGTATGAAAGTAGATGAGGCGGGAGAGCTGGCGAGAAACCGAGTTTCTTTCAGGAAGATCGGGATGAGAGCGACGTTCTGCGAAGGACCTGCTACATGATGATGATGATGAGACGTATGCTCGTAGACAGAGGTCCTTTCCTTTTTTTGCTTGCAGATTTGCTAGTTTTTAGATCAGTTCAACGATCTCCTCTTAGATATTTTGATATTTGCTCGCACTGTCACCCAAAAATATTAAATAAAACTGAAAAACAAATATATATATATATATATATATATATATATATATATATATATATATATATATATATATATATATATATACATATATATATATATATATATATATATATATATATATATATATATGTATATATATATATATATAAGTAAGCACTAAAAAAAGGGTTTCATGGACGAATTCATGGTCGTCTTCGCCTTTACCCCGCATTTACCCTTAACGATTAAAGTTTAAACAACGGAGCATCATGACACACGAGTAGTAACCCATAAGCGCTCTGTTCTTCTTCTAACTCAAGTCTGAGTCCAAAGAAGATCAGCACAGTACACGGGCTTTGTAGCACCGGCAAGGATCCTGAAATACTTTGGGTAGATTTTCAACTCCAAATTTTGTCCAGGCAGCGCCGTTAGGCTACTTTTTCCGATTTCCAAATTACAAGGGATTTTTTTACGTGCGCAACAATGCACACGGGCGTCCGATCTCACTACCCAGAGACCAGAAAGGATTTACTTGAAGTCCAAGTTCACGTGGAAAAAAAAATCCCAGCCCTTACAGGGATTAAACCCGGAACCTCCAGCACTCGAGGCGGACACCTCGAGACCACACAGCTTCCCTACTATCTAATGGATTGACCATCATGATATTACAAAGTCCTTAATCTGGATGGCAAGCCAACAGGGTAACAACCCAGGTACTATGCACAACTCGCAAAAAAAAAAAAAAGATATTTGGAGCACGCGCAACGACTACACTCACCTGGGGTAAGCCAGCCGTCTCTTGCGGGCAGTCATTGACCAGCTGTGGATGCACAGATTAAACACATCTCCAAGACGCTTAAATTATATGTAAGAAAGAAATTGAAAGTGGTAGTTGCATGTATCACTGAGTAAGGTAAAGTAAAGGACCCTTTTCCCCCCCATTAGGCGAACTGGGCATATAAGGCTGGATCTGTATTTTATAGATCAATCGGCACTCGCTGGGTGATGTGGCCGCCTGGGTGATATCATACCGGCCGCCTTTACTTCCTGCGACTTTACATGGTACCCATTTTAGGCTTGGAGCCAGGGTCATTTATAAAAAAAATATTTTAGGCTGATGCTAAAACTTCGGGTCGGAGGTGAGCGTCTCTAGTAGCTACACCACGTTTGCATCAGAATTACTGGGTGGTTAGACTATAATAATAAAAGAAAAAATAATAACAACAACAACAACAACAACAATACAAGGTGCAAAATGGTTTTACATGAGAGCGGGGCGGCTTTATTTCAAAAAAGTTTATAGCAGAAGACTCGTTTTCTCAGCGCCAATTGGCTGATCGCCTGCCGAGGGGTCGCACACAGCACTACACCCCATAGTTCCAGCAACTATTTTTAATGATCAAAGCTATCCAAAATCTAATACACGATCTCACTGTTTGATTTCTGTGGCCCCACTTTAGGGGAGGGAGAGAACAGACCCACTGCCCCACTAAAATCATGTCGTAAAAGTCGACTAATTAAGAGTGGTCCTTTCGAAGTCGGGGTGCATTTACCTGAGGGGCAAGGAACCAGCAGTTTGCTTACAAATAAGCGAGATCTTTAAAACGTATGTGCATGCAAAACTCAAGTTCTGCAACATGATCGAAGTCCATAAGTGGACGGACAGCCAGAACTTTCCGCTGGAGTTTACAGCTGGTGAACGCGAAGAAGGAGACAAAATGCACGAACTTAGGAGAGCTAGGCAAAACTATAGTTGAACTAGTTTACCACAAAAACCTTGGCTGCTTGAGCAAGCAGCGAGACGACCAAATGCAGACTGAAGGAAGATAACCTACAAACTAGAACCAGTGTTGTATGTCGATTAAGTGGAAGTATTATTTTCAACGTAATTCCTTTCTAAAAGAGACTGAACATTTATTGCGGTATCTTAAGAGCTGTCAAGACTCTTCTAATTAGCTACTTCTTCTTCGCGTTTAGCTGATGCAAACTCCGGCAGAATCTTTTGGTTTTTTAGTCCACATCTGGACTTTGATCTTGTAACAGAACTTGAGTTTTGCGTACACATCTGTTTTACAGAACTGGCTTATTGCTAAGCAGACTGTTGGTTCCTTACCTCTTCGACAGATGTCAAAAGGAAACAACCCCCAATATGTCGACTTTAACAATATATTAATTAGGGGACAATGGGTATATTTTTCCGCACCCCATCCCCACCCCAGCCCCACATGAAGCCATGGAACCCACATTAGTTACTATAAATAAAAATAAAAAAATAATATTTTAGAGCTAGAATCACATATCGTCTTCCCCCTAATATTTGTAAGAAACTAAAAATTTTTACAAAACAAAAGCAGGAAAATCAGGTAACATTTTCAAAAATAATTTGTCATTTTGCTTATCTCTGCTTGATATATCGCACAAATTTACCAGAAATATATACTCAGTGTTCCTTTTCCCGCTTCAATTTCCCAGCGACCTCCATGAGGCCTGCAGTTTCCGTTGCCATTATGCAAATATTTTAAGTTAACGTTCTTCTTTGAAGGAATCGTTATGTGTGCAAAGCTATTAGGCATTGTTTTTAAAACGACAATGAGTTCCCGTGTTTGCCTGTGCCAGTGTCTCTTATGTGCGTGTGTGCGCGCGCACGGAAGTCTGTGTGTATTTTTGGACATTTGTCGGAAATATCTGAGGGGAGAAAAAAAAAAAAACAAGACTGGAATCGAGTAAGAAAATCAATTGAAATGAAACACACAGCGAATCGAGTCCGACAATATGAAAGTACGGAAAGAAATTACCCAGGTCCTTGGCCTTCTATCGTCAATGCCGATTTTTCAGCTCGTTATTTGACCCATCAAACGTGAGCACCGAACAAGCGACAGATTCTGCTCACCGCTGGTACTTGTCCGCTGTTTATGTTTATTGTGTGTCTCGCAGATCCTGCTCCTCCCCTTTCCGTTTCCCCTAATTTAATTTTTTTTTTTTTTTCAAATCGAGAGAAATCTCTTTATGCGGCTTACAGAAAGCTTTTACCGGCATACTCTGCGA
This sequence comes from Candidula unifasciata, assembly GCA_905116865.2. Lineage (NCBI taxonomy): Eukaryota > Metazoa > Mollusca > Gastropoda > Stylommatophora > Geomitridae > Candidula > Candidula unifasciata. Next base: position 41,711 of record CAJHNH020002267.1, on the reverse strand, counting down.
CCGGTGTGATTAGAAGTGGAAAGGACAGGGAAGAAAACTGGTAATTATTGTCCGTGACTACGAATCAATATAGTTATCATGGACTTGTCTTTTTCCGTTTCTTTTTGTCATAGTTTTCGTTTTTTGCCTAGCAGGAAGAGATGGGGCACCAAATTCAAAGCTGAATGTGACGTGGGCGGCGTGATGGAAAGCGGACGGATGCACGCGGAGTTCTCTCATTAAGTGAAAGGTACAGCTAATCGTAGGGATCCTGCAGCCCGAAGGCCGAACCGTGTCATATCTTCGTCCTGTATTAGGTCACAGTGTTACGAGATGCTGCGACCGACTCAATTCCTTTTATATTGACACTGACGTGGGTCGTCACGTACTTGCTTTACGATCCTGATGCGTTCTAATATTCACGAATTAGGGTTGTCATAGATTAGAAATAATCTCGTGGCAACTGTCAACTTGATCCGAGGTTTTTTTTAGAAAGGTGAATAGACAGGCATGCTTCGTGCAGAGTGGCAAGCATCGCTTCTGAGGTCTCTGGTAGTTAGCGTCCCTTGGATGTTTTCTCTAGGTCATGCTGGTGGGTTGGAAAATGATTTGGTGGCGAACTGATAAATGACAAGCTAGATTTTGCGAGGGTCTGTTATGGGTTATTAGTTAGATTATCTTCACAGCACTCCGGACACATACATAGGCGCACAGATTTCCCTCTCAAAATTTTCATCAGCGTCGTGCGGTTAATAGTAGTTAATATTTTTGCGGCCGAGTAAACGGTGCGGAGGCACAAATGGATCATTACGGTCTGAGTAGAATGGCACTGCTGGGAGTTATCAGGAGGGAAAGCGAGACGGATGTTCAATCAGACAGTTACTGGTACCATCGGAATTGAAATTCTTCGCTTGCTGCTGAAGATGGGGGCCGCTTATGGGAGTGTGTCACGATACGATCTCAGTGATTCCAGAAGTTAGTACTTGTAATAAGTTCTTCTGGTTATTGAGAGACAAGAGACTATGCCCTTAAACCAAATGTTACTTTAAACCGTATTGATTTAAATGTTTCCAGTCCCTAGTCCAGACAAAGCAACCCAACCTTGGGTAATATTACCTAAAACTTTACACTGTAGCTAGGAATTCTATTCTCATGCCAGTGTCAGAATGTTATCTCCTGACCACAGACTGTAGAGGCCAGCGAACGGGGAACTTAGCATCACACCTGAGCTAGACCGTAGGTCATAAAAGATTACCTAACACGAATTGAGCGGACTGTAGACATAGAGGCGACGAGAAGTTTAAAGTTTAACACGTCAGTGTAATTCTGGGGAGAACAGGTGTTTGGCAATTAGGAATGTTTTATCTTGGTCAAGGTCGTACTGTAGGCCGTTCACTGTGAGTGACAGGTCACTGGTTAGCCAATTTGATTTGATAGGTACTTCAGAGGCGGAGCTTAAGCCATCATCTTGAGGGTTGGGTAAAAACTAAGTAAAGGGGGGAGTTTAACTTGGACAATAGATTGATACTTATACTTCGAGCCTGTGGAATTCCCGTCATTAATCGCAGCCTGCCGGCAAACAAACACAGGTCGACGTAAAGGTATATTTTACTGTCGTACTCTGGTTTGGCGATAGATGGAAAAGTTCCCAGGTAAGAGAAAATATTAATTTTAATCTTGTATACTTAGGTTAGGGAGTTAAGCTTAGTCTATACTACCTTTTCCTAATTTGTCTGCACATTCTGCTTGAAATAGTTCTTTGTGAGTATTCAGTATCTCAGTTAGGGAACTGCTAAACTATTCCTATTTCTTGTATGTTTGTGTCACATGTTTTTCAGTGTATGTTTTCATGTGTATAAAATAAGATGTGAACCATGACATTTGCTATAATGAAATGTAATTATATTGTTTCCATGATCAGCCAAAATATGAGTTTGGACTGTGGGAAATGATGCCCAAATATGTGCAGGGATGCTGCTACGTTTTGTGTGCCCACCATGTGATCACTTAATGTGTTCAACAGGGGATTTATAACCCCAGAGGAAGAATGATGGGTGTACAGTATTTACTGTCACTGAAAGATAATTTTCAGGACAGCATGCACATATAAAATGGTTGGAATTTCAGCACATAACCTGCCCCACGTGTTGATGTAAAAACAATGATTGGAAGTCTGAGTGAAGACGGACACAGACTTAGAAAGTCAACTATCATGACATAGCATTTGAGGGAAGGCAGGATATGTGACGTCCATGTAAGACAAAAGACCTTCAGACTAGACTGGAGAGGATGTGGAATATGAGGAGGAGTGATGGGCTATATTTTATCATTCTATGTTATATTAATTGATACATGTATTCTTAGTGTAAGTCAAGATACTACACGTATGTGTTTTGTTTCCATGATTACAGCGCCCATGTGACGATCAGTCCATGAAAGAGACTACATTGTGTTAGACTCGGCCAGCTGGGAACGAGGTGGAGAACCAGGTGGAGAACGAGGTGGAGAACGAGGCGGAGAACGATGTGGAGAACGAGGTGGGGATGAAGTGGAGAATAAGCTGAAACAGGCAGACAACAGGCAAGGAAGAGTTGGACAAGCTTGACAGTTCCTCACGGCTGTCAGAGGCTTATAAGTTGAGTTAACCCCTTTATGTTAACCTATTTTCATCATTATCACACCACTCTAAACCCCGGAGCTGTTGTCTCGCTGAAGCATATCACTCATCACGTTAACCAGTCACTGTTTGTGTAAATCGACAAACTGGGAATTTCATTGTAGTAAATAAAGCTGTATGTCAAGTTTTAAACTACATCGTTTGTTAAATTCCAAAGTGTATTCAGTCTTACCTGTTTAATTAAACTGTTAGGATAGAATTACATTTAGTGGGGGCTCAAATAATATAATAATTATTTAATTATTCATAACACCGGGAGAAGGTAGATGACGAAGGAATCACTTGCCCTGTCTACTAATAATGATAGACATCTAAAATTCCTTTTCTTCTCTTGTGGGTACCAAGTGCAGCTAATGTTAAAGTACTTAACTAGCCAATATGGTTGTTTTCTTGGGTATCCAGGACTTTGTCTGAGAGCAACATAGCTCAGATTTTAGTTCGGTTAATCTGGTGGAGGGAATGTGTTGAGAGGGACATCCCTACTCAACATTATAAACATTTAAACCACGCGTCACGTCACAGAGTGTCTCGAGTGCTATGATGTCTATTCTTAATTCAACATTCCCAAACACATGAGCGGTAGGTACCACACACGTACGCACACACGAGCGCGCTCACACACATACGCGCGCGCGATATATAGAAGGCGTACATTGGATATATGAATAGCAAAGAAATAGTAGGCGCATCGGGCACATAATGCCAGTTTCATAGTTTACATTTTACCATTTGACACTAGGTAGGTGGTGTGGTCAACATTATGCTGGCCGCCTTTACTTTCCATGGCATTACCCGTTACCGATTTTAGGCTGGGTGGCCCAGGAGCCAAGGCCAATTCCGAAAACATAATTCGCGGGTTGTCGAACCTAAGGCGTTCGGGCCGGCAAGCAAGCGTATAGCAACTACTCAACTGGGATAGATGGTCCTAGCTTCATATTTTTACAAACCCACTGGCTGTCCTTGAGTGCTAATGTCCGTCCGTACAGTCTTAGGGGCCTGGGTTATTTTCAACTTTCAGCCCCAGTGGGAATTGAATTCCGTGTCATCTGGCAGACAGGGAAGGGAAGTGTGATAGTCACTGCACCATGATTGGTTCATTTCCTCCTATTGTAAGACTGTTCTAATTAGCCACGATTGAGAAATAGTCATATATTGGGAACAACACATTTGTTTTTTCTTTTAAGCATTCCCAGCCCGTGAGGTTCATTGCTGCAGATATCACCTGCTTCCATTCATTTCTCTAGTACATTTTGTTTTTTCCAGTTGGTGACACCACGTGTTTGTAGGTCTGCCTAGATGTTATGTATTTACCGTCTTCTTGGTCTGCCCCGTGGTCTACGACCGTTAAACTACCTTGTGTTCACAGCTATTACCTTTCTCTCCCCTGACAGTCTCCCAGTATTCCCCAGCCATTTAAGTATATTATTCCCCATAATTCCAGGATCAATGGGGATTTAAACAGACTGTGAATTTCACTGATGATCGTCCCTCCTCATTTCCCCTCTGTTTGCATCTTTGATTCCAAGGATTCGTCGTAAGACGAGCTTTCCAGAAATTTGTAACAATCTATTTTAGTTAGGGAACAACACAATGTATCAGATAAATTTAGAAGTAAAAGATCAACTGATGTAGGCGTCTGGTTACAATGCAGCAGCACTAGTTAGCATCACATACGCTATAGCAAAGAATAGCTGAGAGTATAGCAATAAGGCGGTCCAAAAAGAAGATCGACTGACACTATTTGAAACATTCGGCATCCCCAAAATACAATCTGAGGATGCGTTAAAGCAGCGGTGCTCAAACTGTGTGCCGATTCACCCTGTGGTGCCGTGAGCGTATGCCAGGGGGGCGGGGGGGGGGGCGCTGCAATTTTTAAAAAAGTCTGCTAAAAACTGTGAAAATTATTAAAGAAAGCTTGTAGATACTTACAAGTTAAAATTTAAGTTGTCTTCCCTCGCCAGTCGAAAATAGTTTATGTCTTGTTTGAGAACTGCTGCGTTAACGCATCGTAAACCCGACCTGGTGACGTCAGCAGCACGGCCTGTTAGCTGGAGCCGGTCGTAACTTTACACTACACACGGTGGGCGCGACCGTTACGGGTGCCCTAACTATAACAGGGTATTTGAGCTTGCCCTGTTGGTCTGCCACCAGCTGTGGGACTGTTAACTCTTAACGGCGCCAAACCTTCAGGCCCCGTTAGCCTGCCATCCGGACCGAAATCCTTTGATCCCAGAGTGTCAAACTTTTCAAGTAGCAGCCCAGAGCTGATAAACGATGCTCACACACTCCTCGCAGAGTGACAATAGTCTGGGGCACCCAACGAGCGCTGGGCCTCTTTTTTACTCCCCACGGTGAATGACGGCAGGGTAAAGGATGTTGCTGATTATATCTCTTTTATTGAAACATGGAGCTTTTGTTGCAAATTTGATATTATCTACCATTAGATTGCATTCCTGCAAGTTAGACAGCGCTACATATATTTCTGACAAGGAAATGGAAAATAACCATGGACAGTTGGTAAATTAGTCAACACCTTTTTGAAAGCTGCGAAGATGTGGTTTTATAAAAGAATGATGAGAATACTTTGGACAGATAAAAAGAGCAATGAAGATGTCTTTTTTTTTAAAATGAAATACGAAGAGAACTGATCGGTCACATCAGGAAGAGATAATCTACATTCGTTGGTCATGTGATGAGAAGAAGAAAACTGAAGTACGTCGTGATAGTAAGAAAGCTGGAGGGGAGGAGAGGCAGAGGGGGACCAAGAAAAAAAGATGCTGGGCAGTTTGACATCATGGCATGGAGGATCATCTGTGTCAGAGTTGACTAACAGTACTCTAAACAGAAGGTTGTGGATAGACAGGACTACCAACACCACACGGCATGGACAATAACGAGGAAAGATCGACTTAGGAACGATGATATCAGGAGGAGAGTCGGCACAGAATCAGTACCCGACTTTATCGGTAGAAAACAAATCAAATGGCTTGGCCTTGTAACAAGACTGGCAGGAGACAGTGCACCACAAAGAGCAATTTTATACAGATTCAACGGTAACGGACCCAGAGGTGGATTACACAGAAAATGGACCGCAGAAATATGACCTGGAGAAAATACCTTATACTCTCTCTCTCTCTCACTCTCTCTCTCTTGCTCTCTCTCTCTTTCTTTCTCTCTCACTCTCTCTCGCGCGCTCTCTCTCTCTCTCGCTCTCTCTCTTTCCTTCTCTCTCTCTCTCACACTCTCTCTTTCTCTCTCTCGCTTTCTCTCTCTCACTCTCTCTCTCTTTCTCTCTCTCTCTCACTTTCTCTCTCTTTCTCTCTCTCACTCTCTCTCTTTCTCTCTCTCTTTCTCTCTCTTGCTCTTTCACACTCTCTCTCGCTCTCTCTTTCTCGCGCGCTCTCTCTGTCTCACGCGCTCTCTCTCTCTCGCTCTCTCTCTCTCTCTTGCTCTCTCTCTTTCTCTCTCTCTCACTCTCTCTCTCTTTCTCTCTCTCTTGCTCTCTCTCTCGCTCTCTTTCTCTTGCTCTCTCTCTCTTTCTCTCTCTCTCTTACTCTCTCTCTCGTGCTCTCTCTCACTCTCTCTTTCTCTCTCTCACTCTCTCTCTCTTTCTCTCTCTCACTCTCTCTCTCTCTCTTGCTCTCTCTCTCTCGCTCCCTCTCTCGCTCCCTCTCTCGCTCTCGCTCTCTTGCTCTCTCTCTTTTTTTCTCTCTCTCTCTTTCTCTCTCTTTCTCTCTCTCTCACACATCACAGACTGGTGAAGTGTTTAAGCCCTTCGTCTCGCACTCTGAAGGTCATGGGTTCGTTTCACGACGGCGCCGTTCCGTTCGTGAGTGCAATTTTTACGGAGATCCCTGTGGATCGTGGTCGGAGATACAGAGTTCGTGCTCCTCTGCTACCCTCTCGGTCTGCGGCTGGTCGTTCTGCGAAGAGAGACTGAGCTCCTATATGGGATAAGACCCGGTGCTGTGAAGTCAATCCTCTCGACTTTAACCTTAAACTATAACACTTCTATCTGTATAGTTAACAATCCCAGTTTGTGGGCGGAAATTAGTGTGAATGCTATTTAAATGAAAAACTTAATTAAGAACTGACTATATATTCCCCACTTTAAGCTGACATATATTCTTTAATGTCGTTGAATCATAATAGAATTAAAGAAGGAAGTTAGTCCTATCTCGCTTTCTGAACCATCACTTTCATTCTGTCCTCCCTTACCTTCTGTGTTCAGCATTGTTGGTGCACAGACGCGCACCTGTCAAAGCAAAGTTTCTTCTTGTCCACGCGGTGGCTATCCAGAGGCTGGGTGAACCCCGGGAATTGCCCGGTTTCGAACACTGACCGTGGACTGCAGCTAGATTTGAAAGCGAGCCTCTTATCGACTGCGCTAACGCAGCCCCTAGCATTCTCTGCTCCATGTCCATCGCTGTCCTAATCTTTAGTGTATTAGGACCTTTTTGAGCCCTTTTCACAACCCCTCTAAGTGATCCTTGAAAGACAAACGTTTGTCAAAGGTGATACCGAGGTACCGCAGTCTGTTGTCTCTTTTAATATCCCTGCCATTTATTCTAAATCTGGGAACATCAGCTCTAACAATCCTGTTGTCCAAAGAACATCACAGGACGGTTGCTTTTTCTGGATTGATTACAGTTAGACGGACATATAACCAGATTGTGACCGGTACCATCATTACTGGAACTCTGCGCTGGCTGCTGAAGGTGAGGACGAAGTAGGCATGGGAATGCCCCGCGTAATGTGATGTCAGTTCTTGACTCAATTCAACAATCAACCCGTTTCTCTTCTTACATCGACCCACAGACTAAAGATCCCCCCTGCCTTATATAGTAGCAGTACACCCACAAGTGGGGCTAGTCCAGACAGTTTATCTGCTTACTCATTCCCAAATAAGCCTACATTGACCGGTCAAAGTATCTATTTGACTGTCACCACCTGCGGCCTCTGGATTGATGCCACCTATTCCATACAAAGAAAACATGATCATGCTTTGCGAATCCGATACTTTGACAACATGTACGGCTGAGACTTTCTCCACCGATCGGAACGTCGCAGTTACCGCCTCAACCTACAGTCTCATGCTTCATGTGGTAATGTTGTTTGCTAGGGACTCCTCAGTCATCGTTCTCCTCCATGCTTCCGCAATAAAGTCCCATTGCCTCTTTCTGCCCTTGGTCGCTAACCCGTCAGCTTATATAATGACATCTGTTTTAGAGTTGTCGTTTATTAGCTACATGATGCTTACACGTCAATAGTAATTAATGAACCTCTAAGTCACCCAACTAAATGTTTTACAGTCATTCACCTTTCCGAGAGTTACGGAGACCCACACAAACGTACACACGCACACACACACTCTCTCTCTCTCTCTTTACCTCTCTCTCTCTTTACCTCTCTCTCTCTCTCTCCCTCTCTCTCACGCACACAGATATATGCACCACTCTATTTTTCTCACACATACACCACACACACGCACACTAAACATAGAGAAGCCAAACACTGCCCGCTACTCTATTAGATCTAAAGAAAATATAATATAATATAACATAACATAACATAATATAATATAATATAATATAATATAATATAATATAATATAATATAATATAATATAATATAATATAATATAATATAATATAATATAATATAATATAATATAATATAATATAATATAATATAATAAAATATAATATAATATAATATAATATAATATAATATAATATAATATAATATAATATAATATAATATAATATAACATAACAATAACAGTATTAAAAATGAGAGATGATTTACATAACTATGGCAGAGCTTTGTCCTGCTGGAAATTAAAAACTAGAATTATGGCATCTGTAGTAATTTTCGTTGCAGTTGTGTTCCTGTCATGCACCTAATAATTTACTTTGTTCTTGGGTTCTTGTCGAAGATCTAACAATTCCCTTTGTTACAGTGTTTCTGCATGTCGTTTGTAGTGCATCTCTGTCATATAGTCAATAAAAGCAGATGCTAAGAACCGAATTCATTAGTGGCGCAATGCAAGGAAATTTTAAATTAATTTTTCTTCTTCTTTGCGTTTACCCGCTGTAAACTCGGGTGGAAATTTCATGTTGTTCGTCCACCTCTTTTTCAGAACCTGAGCGTTGTGTGCACATCCGCTTAACAAATCTGACATTGTATACAGACTGTAGGTTTCTTGCCTCCCATGCAGATGCACTCCGAAACCCCCAGTTAGTCGACTCTTACGACCTGCTTGTTAGGAAGGCAGTGGGTCGATTCTTGTTTTCCCCATAATGGCACCCCGAAACCCACACGGGTATTTAGATTATTTGATTTTCAGGTATCATTTGGTTTCAAAAGCGATAGCTATAGTGGGTCGATTCTTGTTTTCCCCATAATGGCACCCCGAAACCCACACGGGTATTAGATTATTTGATTTTCAAGTATCATTTGGTTTCAAAAGCGATAGCTATAGGAATACTAGTACTAACAAAGGAGACATACTGAAGATAACTTTTGAACCAATGCTGGTAGAGGGCGCGATGTTAGATTAAAAAATATGTGTGAACGTGAGACTAGGAGTGGATTCGACAAGGAGAGACGAATGAGAGGAAGAGAACGACGTGTGTGTAATCAATGTTCTAAGGGGACAGTTAGTATCTACATCTTAGGACTTTTGCTGAGGACGACAGCGCATCTATATGTACGCCTGATGTGCTATGGTGTCGATTCTTAAATCAGTAATATTATATTGTTATCTACATTCTCTTCGTGTCAATTTTGACGCATAGGGCATCAGAAAGTGATCTCCGTACTGCCGGTCTGTTGCTTTTCTGCCTATGGTATTGCATGTTTCTATATACTCCTTCATTTTCCAGGAGGCCTCGTTAGCGCAGTCGATAAGAAGCTCGCTGTCGGTGTTCGAAACCTGGTGGTTCCCGGGGTTCACCCAGCCTCTAGGAAATGGGTACCAGAGTTGACACTCTGGGGTAAATGGAGGAACGTCGCTGTAGCTGTGAGAACGGCGACACAGGCGGACCATTCTTATCAGCTGTCCGTACTGGTGGCAGAGCACTTATGGTTTATAACCGTGTGCAATGACGCTGGTTTACGTCTCCCGACTTTATCTTTTTTTTTTAACCTTCATTTTCCTGTATGCTGTCCATTTTCGTGCTTATTAAGTTCGCCCTCATCTTCCTTTCTCATCTGTCGCCTTGTGAAGAGCTGTGTTTGCCAAATTGTCACACGCCATTCTTCAAACATATCTATGTCATTTCCATTTTCTTCCTTTGATAATGTTTGTCAGTGATGCACATTTTGTTTTCCTTCACGGTTCTTCAATACAGGTATTACAGATGATACACATTAATACGATAACAAGAAGTACACAGAGAGGGTAAAACAAAAAGAGTTCCTACCTTAAAGTATGGATAACGGTCTGGGTCTAAAATGGTTTAGAAAATACCAACGAGGAGCAAAATAAGATGAAGTAGCAACTAGGATTTGGAAAAGAATGGTCAACATTGAAAAATGTTCGAGATTGTTCCTAATGCGAGTTGGTCTTGCTAGTCATACTCGCCATCTCCATGGGTTGTGATTGCCGTGTTTTTCTATAACACAGAATAACACTATCATCTAGAAAGACGGAAAGGTGCCAGCAAGTATTATTATAATAGTTATCGACTAAAGTCTTATCGACTTGTTTGGTGTTCAACTAACCCGCACTGGGCACTGAAACGGTACGATTTCACAGTATAACTGTGAATCGGGTTTCTGTTATTTCAATTTTTTTTTTTTAGATTTGCATACGAATTGCAGCTTTTTGCGTCACTGAGTGACAAACCTATCAAACTGCAACCCTAAACGATGATTATTTTTCAAAATCTGTTTTTTTTTTCTTTGGGGTGGGAGTGTAATCTTTATTATATATATATATATATATATATATATATATATATATATATATATATATATATATATATATATATATATATATATATATATATATATATATAAAATATATATATATATATATATATATATATATATATATATTTTTTTTTTATCTGCTCTGACACAAAATTCGTTTAAACCTCTACACGAGAGTGGCCAAAATCTAATATAGATCAACTGAAACCAATACAAATGGTTGACAGGTAAGAAAGGTATATCCGGAAATCCCAACTGACCATGAAGAATTTCGGTTCGCGGGTATTTGATTCAGTTGTCTTTCTACCTCCAGTGTTAGCTACTAACGATTACCGATACCAGCGTCGGTCGTTGTCCCCGGCTAATAACCTCGGATAGCGAACGGCGCCAAGAGACATGAATGGCCGAAAGGCTGGGGACATATTGTATCCTAATAGCTGGCCTCCATAGAGCATGCCAACTTTATTGGCTCTCTTTGAGCGACCCAGGCCATTCAAGTCATTCTTTGTGAAGAATGGTCGTCTTGGTGTTTCAGACAATGACTTTCCACTGAAACATTTTGCATAAAATGATAATTTATTCATCTATTTTTCGAATCCAATTACCGAGATTCTTTTTTAATGTATTACATGTTTGCGGGTGACAAAAATTAGAAAAATTACATCACGAATCAGTAAAAGCTTTTATTGATTTAACCCCCCCCCCCCTCCCACAAAAAAAACAACACTAGCTTTCCTTTGTTGGTTGGTCTACTACAGGCTGGTACCATTGTTGACTATGCTATCATAGGATTTTTTTAAAAATCAAAAAAATCTGAACGGTAGCCTAACAAGGTGGATCCCAGGTATCCAGTTCAACCTCTACACAAGTTATAATTGGGGCACCCGTAACAGCCACACCAGCCAGTTATCACCTGCATCCCTGTATGGGGGAAGATGCGATGGTCGACGCTTGGCATTCAGATGAAAGGCAAAGCCCACGCACAATCAGTCTATCGGTACCATCGGAATTGTGGCTGCTGAAGATGAGGAAGGAGCACTTTCGAGAATATCCTGAGTGCTGTGATGTCGGTTTTTAAGTGAGCTCAAGGCGATTAATTATTGATTTGCTGAAATCGGATGTGTTGTGCGGGAAAGCCTAGATATCGTAGCCTAGTTGTAAACGGCAACCGCCGTTAACACAAAAAAAGAAGAAGCAGAAGAAGAATAAGAAGAAGACGACGGAAAAGAAGAAGAAGACGACGAAGAAGAAGAAGAAGAAGAAGAAGAAGAAGAAGAAGAAGAAGAAGAAGAAGAAGAACAAGAAGAACAAGAAGAACAAGAAGAACAAGAACAAGAACAAGAACAAGAAGAAGAAGAAGAAGAAGAAGAAGAAGAAGAAGAAGAAGAAGAAGAAGAAGAAGAAGAAGAAGAAGAAGAAGAAGAAGAAGAAGAAGAAGACGAAGACGAAAAAGAAGAAGGCGAAAAAGAAGAAGATGATGATGATGATGATGATAATAATGATGACGAAGTGTTGCATTGTATTATTCATGCATGGATTTGCAGAAATATACAGTCATTACGAGCGATATACAGTATTTGCTGCAAAGAGCTCTGCATGCCTCAGGAAACAGAAAACAAAGACTTGTCGCATCGTCCCTGCTCTACTGTAACCTGAACGCAAGTCTCATAACGTTGTAATTTGATAGTATATCTCTACAAATCATCTTCTCGCACCAATATAACCCCCCACCCCCCAGTCTTTTTGCAAGCTGTTCTCTTATCCTTTATTCTGTAAAGGTCGTTAAAAAAAGGGCTGGGCAATGGCTTTCAGAAGATGCATCGACGAGGGCGTGTCGTGTATGCTACGTGATGCAGCACAAAAACAACAGCGTTTAAGAGGGATTATATTTCTGGATGAGAATCTTCTCGTTAAATTATTAAACTTGGTTTCTCAGCAGAGACATTAGCTTTCAGTGTCATTGGTAGGGCTAGAAGGACGTTTATGGTGTTGGTTTATTATATATGAATATATCTGTCCGTCCGTCCATCTGTCCGTCTGTCTATATACCCACCTACCTACATACCTACCTATATAATTACCTACCTATATAACTACCTACCTATCTACCTACCTACCTACCTATATACTTACCTACCTATATACTTACCTACCTACCTACCTTCCTAAGTGAATACAAAGAAAAGTAACGGATAATAAAGGGGGCAGTCGCGATGCTGACCATATCACCCACCAAGTGCCGACTGGTCTACGAATTATAGGAATAGCCTTTTAGGCCAAAAACGCCTGAAGACGCGGCAAAAAGGTCCTATGTTTTATATATAGTCGCCACTCGGTGGGTACTCATTTTAGGCTTGGTCTACATAGGAACCGAGATCATTTTTAGAAGAAAGAAAAAGTAAGCCCTGTTCCGTCAGCACTTGAACTTACAACCTGCGGATTAGCCGCCACACCATGGTGACTTCTTCTTCTTCTTCTTCTTCTTCTTCTTCTTCTTCTTCTTCTTCTTCTTCTTCTTCTTCTTCTTCTTCTTCTTCTTCTTCACTTCCTCTTTTACCGCTGTGGGTGTCGAGGGAGATATAACGTTCTGTTTCTAGCTCTTCTGGCTGCCTCGACCATAGGCACATCGTGCTGTTGTAGAGTTTCTCTGATGTTATCCTTTCATCTTGTTCTTGGTCTACCCCGTGCTCTACATCCTTCTCTTTTTATGTATGCTTTGTATGGTATGGTGTCACAAGGCATTCTCTCTAAGTGGGCAAACCATTTCACTCGCTGTCTTTACCATGGTGACTACCTACCTTTTATTTAGTCGTAAGCCCGGCTCTCTAGCGTAGTTGGCTAAACCGGACTGCGCGGTGATCGGGTGACGAACTCCTTGTGGTCCGGGTTCACGCCCGGGGGTAGGCAGAAAAGCCACATTTCTCCCAGATTTACGGTATTTATCATGGAATCAAGGCCGAAGGGTTGCGATATCCATAATACCGAGCTTAAGGGTTAACAACTCATGGCTTCTGGATACTAAAAAATAAATAAATTTAGTCGTAGCGATACAAGGGGGAAAAACACACGTACGAACAAACACGCTCACGCACAGAACAAAAAATTAGAGACTGCAGTGGAAAAAAAAGGATGGCGGTGACCTGATGTGAACTGCAAGTTTTGTCAAAGAACAACTTGATACCAGTTGGCGGAGGGCCTTAACTCTTATAGGCTTTAGATTGTGGACCACCAGGCCTACTAAGCCACTGGCATCTCCCCGTTTGCACTTAATATACGCTCAATTTCTGTGAGTTCCCCCACCCTTCGCCGCCTCACTCCTCCTCCCCCTTTCCCTCCTCCAACCCCAAAGATTTCTTAGTGGCGCCACTCATGTTTATTCAACTTGAGGTTGAAGGATTGTCTGTGAGGTGTCTATCAATGCCGAATTCCTCATCCACGCCGAGATAGGTGGTAAAAGGAACAAAGTAAGGGGTTGTTCGGATTATGCAATGTGTGGCCATAGGTTACGGGCAGCTATAGTAGCCATGAAGACCAAACTGGGGCTTCCCCAGGACATCCTGGCCAACGGGGCTCTGTTAGAGTTGCGACAGGCCTAGCAAGCCGGCACTGGAATTATTATCGCTTCAAATAACATTATAGGATATAATCGGAAGCAAGAAGGAGAAACTCACAAAGTAAAATCTCATCCATATGAAGTCCAATAGACAGAAAAAGCACACCGACACCTATCGAAATTGGATTACAGGCTACTTCGAAACTGTTTTGTTGTATCCCAAAATAAATGCGGAAGGCGCCGTGGTGAAGCGGCTAGTCGCTGGCCCTATCGTCGGTTCGGGTCCTGACGGAGCCAACTTTGAAATAAAAAATTACATTGGTCTCAAAATCAAGTTCGAGTTGAAAAAAATTGCTAGCTAATCGCAGACTGATATATCACTGCAAGGACAAACCTTTTGTTCTGTTTATTTTGACCGATTTTTTAAAATTCTGAAGCTAGTTTGTGTTACTGATGTTTGTTATGTTCGAAGCGGTACAAGAATCCATGACAAATAAGAAGAAGAAGAGGAGGAATAAAAATTAAAATGATGATGATGATGAAAATAATAACAATAAAAATAATAAGAATAATAATAATAATAAAAAGAAGAAGAAGAAGACGAACAAGAAGAAAAAGAAGAAGAAGAAGAAGAAGAAGAAGAAGAAGAAGAAGAAGAAGAAGAAGAAGAGAAGAAGAAGAAGAAGAAGAAGAAGAAGAAGAAGAAGAAGATGATGAAGAAGAAGAAGACAGAAAAACATGCAGACAGACAGAAATGCTGGTGTTGGAGTGTCGTGGCGATCCGACGCTAGACTATCAGCCTAAAGGACTTGGGTTCCATACCGCGTCGATTCCGCGTCGAAAATAACCATGGCTACCACGTCAAGCCAGCCTATAGACGCTAACAGGTAATGTTTTGTGAAGTAAAAGAGGTAGGCATGATCAGATCACCCACCGAGTGTTGACTCATCTATAGAAATATGCGCCCAGCATCAGAGGCCCGATGCGTCATTGGCGTAAAATGTGCCCTTTACAAGGTCTGACAATTAAGTAATGAGACTGATTTTATTATGACCAAGCCAAAAGTGCCATTTATACAGCAAAGCATGAAATCTAAAAAGACAACATTCATCTATAATCTGGCAACTTTTCATCACCGCTTGATAAGCAGACAACAAACAAGCCGCCCTTTGGCTGACCTAGTCAGAGGTGTCTTGTTACGTAATCAGCATGGAGCAAAAAGCTAACATTAAATTCTCGTTAAAATCCAGAAAAAGTGCCATTGAAACAGTTCAATTGATTCAACAAGTTTATGGGGATAATTGTTTATCTCGTACACACATTTTCAGGTGGTATTCACGATTCAAAAGTGGTGTAGAAATGATTACTAATCCACCTAGACCTGGACGCCAAATTTATGTTCGTAATGATGAACTCGTTGAAAAAGTCAGAGAACGAATACAAGAAGATCATTGTTTTACTGTTTAGATAATGGAGGATGAATCTGCTAGTAGAGAGACCATTCAAAAAATTTTAGTGCCAGATTTTGGCAAGAAAAATGTTGCTTGCTGGTTTGTGCCACATTCGTTGTTTGATGACAAAAAACATCAGCGGGTTAAGTACCCAAAAGACATCGTCAAAACAAGAATTGTTTGCTAAAAAACAAGTGTGTGTTCTCAGCCTTCCACCCTATTTCCCAGAGTTGTTCCCCTGTGATTATTTTTTATTCCCAAAATTAAAGTTACCATTCAAAGGACGCGTCTTTGACGATATTGATGACACCCAAAAGGCCTAAGATCGACTTTAAGGACATAGCAACAGAAGAACTACAGAAGTCGTTCCAGTGTTTGTTAGATTGTGACACTCACTGTATCAGTGCACACCTTCTTGATCAGTGAAGGGTCAAAACCTATAGAACATCATCCACGAATGAAGATCCAGTATTGTGATGCACGCCTGTTGGTTCAGCAGGTATTGTAGTGGAAGGGACATTCCAACCCGCTCCATATGCTGTGGCTTAGAATATGTAAGCCCTAACATTTTGCGTCTCAGCGATTAAATCAGTCAAATGATCAGTTCCTCCCCCCGGGCTGCTACCTATAGTTTCGCCATACCATCATGACATTACAGAACTTTAATATTGATAGAAGACCAACAGGGCAGATCCCAGTTACCCCGTTCAACCTTTAAACAACTTAAAAATTCGGTGACACGAAACGGCTGCACTAGCAACATGTAAGCTGTCGCTATGTACGGGTAAGAATGGTGTCAACCAAAGGACATCTTTCACTTGTATGTGTTTTATAAAAGGATGTCTTTTTGTGAAAGATCATAGATCTGTCTATCTATCTATCTATCTGTCTATCTGTCTATCTATCTATCTGTCTATCTATCTATCTATCTATCTATCTATCTATCTATCTATCTATCTATCTATCTATCTATCTATCTATCTATCTATCTATCTATCTATCTATCTATCTATCTATCTATCTATCTATCTATCTATCTATCTATCTATCTATCTATCTATCTATCTATCTATCTATCTATCTATCTATCTATCTATCTATCTATCTATCTATCTATCTATCTATCTATCTATCTATCTATCTATCTATCTATCTATCTATCTATCTATCTATCTATCTATCTATCTATCTGTCTGTCTGTCTGTCTGTCTGTCTGTCTGTCTGTCTGTCTGTCTGTCTGTCTGTCTGTCTGTCTGTCTGTCTGTCTGTCTGTCTGTCTGTCTGTCTGTCTGTCTGTGTTTCCAACTATCTATCGATTTTGTTGTGCGTTGTTAAATAGTCAACACAATGCTCTTGTGTTGTAACAACAATATCAGTGATATGTGTAATTCTTATTATGTTAGTTTATTATAAACGGACAGTCGCTAACGTAAATTCTGTTTCAATTTCCTTGTGCAGAAATGATCACACAAGATGGTTTTTATTTTATCTCCTTCTTCTTTCTTCTTCGTGTTGACCAACTGTAAACTTCGGAGGAAAGTTCTGATTGTTCGTCCCCTTCTAGACTTTAGTCTTGTTACAGAACTCCAGTTTTGCGCGCATGTCTGCTTTATAAATCTGGTATATTTGTATGCAACCCGTTGGTTCCTTGTCTCTCATGTAGATGCACTGTGGTTTTAAATGAAACCTTTAATTAGTCGACTCTTAAGAGACGCGTGTTGGTGAAATAAAAATGTGGATATTATATATGTGTGATCTATGTGTTGTAGGTAATGTATATATACTTGATTTCTTACAGCTATGGCGCCTTTTTACCTCACAGTCCTTAAGAAAGAAAAAAGTGGGTTTTCAGCTGAAATACTACAGAACGATTCATAGAAAATCATGGACAAAGCATTTTCTTCAGAAGACCGAAGAATGAATAAAGAAATTCAACAAAGATGCAAAAAAGCCAACCAAGTTTAAGCCAAATAGCACAAATGTTGAAATGCAAGCATGCGAATATGAACACTAAAAGAACAATCTTTAACACAATATTCTTACCAACGCTCTACTATCAGTATCAAACATGGACACTGTCTTTAGAAGACAGAAGGAAAATAGTCATGACAGAAATGAAATGTTCACGTACTATTATAAGCGTAGCGAGGAAAGATCGACTTAGAAATGATATCAGGAGGAGGATCGGCACAGAACCAATACTGAACTTTATAGGTAGACAACAAATCAAATGGTTTGGCTATGTAACAAGACTGGCAGCAGACAGGGCTCTACAGAGAGCAATATTATACAGATACAGTGGTAACATACCCAAAGGTTGACCACGCAGAAAATGGAACACAGAAATATCAGAGACACTGAAAAGTATTATAAACAAAGGGAGCAGAAGGGCCTGTTCTAGAGATCTCTTTCTTACCTGACGCCGCGAGGCATTCCAGGAGTAGAGAAAAGAAACGAAGAAAAAGAAAAAGAAGAACAAGAAAAAGAAAAAGACGAAAAAAGAAGAGAAATACTGATCGTTAAAAGATCTGAATTTTAAGGAAGATTGGCTAACAAATATCATCTTGTCTGGGAAGCTGACATAATTTGGTCATTTCAAGCGCTATGGCGGTTTAAAAAAATAATAGCAGAAGGCATAGTGCCAGAAAGGAGGGGCAGGGACCTACTAACACGACGATGGGGGCAGGCTATAAGTGACTCTTGAAAGTGAAAGTGCACGAGACGGGAGAGCTGGTGAGAGATCGAATTTCTATTCAGACAGACCGCGAGGAGAGCGACGTTCTGCAAAGAATCTGCTAAATTATGACTGTTTAACTTTTTTGGTCCCAGGTATGAATTATTTTATCCCGATATATCCTAACAGGTCGTTACTTTAGAAAATAATAGCTTCGGTATTACTGAGCTAAAACGATAACACTCTATGACTAAAGAAATTATAATACAACTGGGACATAATGGGTTTGTGTTTTCACAGTTTGGGACACAAGACGTTCAAAAGAGCATATACTGTCAGTAGAAAGCAAAAATCGTCTGTGGCTTGTGAGTTGTAATGCCGGGGTTCCAGGTTCGATCCCAACAGGGGCGATTTGTCTTGCGTTGGTTTCGACATACCGGGAGCTGATCGTTCCGAAAACAAGGGCAAACTAATGAACGTAAAATGTTCCTAGAAAAACTAAAACAGCCAAAAAATGCTGGAGTTGATTCTATGACATCCAGTAAAGGATACGCAACTAATGTTAGAAAGCAATAAACGCTTGGTACTGTACGTTGCTGTGTACTAAATGAAAGCAATGATTGTGAAATCACCTGACACTCAAAGAGTTAATAATCATTTATCGCATCAATGTATGTGCTTACTACTGTGCTCTTGACCCGCTCGCCAGCATCCAATCTCAATTTTTCTTTCCGTCAGCATGACCCAAACTACGTTTATTTTACAGCCAACACTTTAATTCGATTCAAAACAGAATTCCCACTGTTACACAGCTGAATCTTACTTAATGAAGTAATGCGGGAATGGAGTACCAGCTCAGCTAGCATAGAAGAAGATTAATACACATTTGACATTATGAAGCTGTAGCACCATTTCCACAAGCTGGTGTGTAGAAAGCCGCTTGTAAATGGTTTTCTTTTTTCAGTTCACGTGTTTAAAAAAATCAATAGATGAAAGCTTTCCTGTTGCGAGCGCTGCGTGCTTCAAGATTTTGCCGGTTGATTGGAAAATGCAATTCGGGAGTAGGAAAGTAAAGGTTCATATTAATGAAATGTAGATCCGTGGTAGCGCTTCACGACTCGCAATGGTGAGGCGTGAGTAATTCGCATTTGTAAGCGTTAGCAGGTAACGATTACGGTGAAGAGGATATCACGCGATATTTTCCTCAACAGGACTTGACTGCTGAGAATATTCGTGAGCAGCTAGCACTATTAACTGGTAGCTACAATTTCTTAATGAGTGGCGTAGCCATGCAGTGAGCGTTCTTTCGGCTACCCTCGAGACGTAAACCAGGTGCCGTGTTTGTAATAAATAGTAAAATATAATAATAAACAGGAAAATAATTATTCGCCACTGGTGACTAGAAGTTCTCGAATTCATATCCACGTAGAAAAAAAAATATTTTGATTTGTTATGTTTGGCCGAGTACTTTCAGATCGACTCAGCCACAAACAAGTATCATGAAGTGCTGCGTGCTGAATTGTCTATTAAAAAAACATGTTTATCACAATCTCATATGCCCCAATAGTGTGTAAATGACGCTTTAATACTTTACATTAACAAAAGAGGTTAAAAAACAAAATAAAGATATATAAAACAGCAGGTCAGAAGAGTTACACAACAAAGGGGAAACATTTATGTGTAGGGAAATTCAAAGAAAATGATAGAGGATGGCAGGGCCAAACAGTCTGGCTGAAGACATCCGTCTGTTCGGGTAGCAGGCCTAAACGGTCTGGCTGAAGACATCCGTCTGTTCGGGTGGCAGGCCTAAACAGTCTGGCTGAAGACATCCGTCTGTTCGGGTGGCAGGCCTAAACGGTCTGGCTAAAGACATCCGTCTGTTCGGGTGGCAGGCCTAAACAGTCTGGCTGAAGACATCCATCTGTTTTTTTTTTTTAGGCGTGTTTTCAAATTCAGTCCATGACACCTAGTTTTGCGGGTCTCTGTGGTAAAATAGCCAAGCGTTTTGTCTTCTGCCCTTAAGATCGCGAGTTTGTTTATCAGACGAGTGCAGTGTTTACGGAGTTCCCCAAAATCGTCGCTACGAAGTTTGAACTTTATACGACGCTTTTAGTAGACAGACAGTCGTTCAGCGCGGAGAGACCGATCAACTATGAATTTATTTAGGTTAGGTTAGTTAGTTGCGTACTGTTTACAAGACATTGCAGAACCAACCCCAGCATTTTGTGTGTGTGTGTGTGTGTGTGTGTGTGTGTGTGTGTGTGTGTGTGTGTGTGTGTGTGTGTGTGTGTGTGTGTGTGTGTGTGTGTGTGTGTGTGTGTGTGTGTGTGTGGCTGTTATGGTTTTTCTAGACAAACTTTACATTCAGTAATTTTTACTTTGCTTCCTAGACGGTCAGCTCTCGGTACCACTGTCGAAACCAACGCAGAACAAACCTTCTGCAGCTGGATTGGACCCGGCACCCCAATATTTGGAAGCAAGTTCGCAACGCCTAAGCCACAAACGCTTATTTAGGTAATTAAAACAAATAACAGATAACAGAACGCTGCTGCTCAGTGTTGCATGTCTAAGTGGAGCGGCCATCTTTGAACTCTCATTATGACGTCACCGTGATCATATGCACTGAGATGTCATGTCATTGACACTTTTAACATCCCCAACTTCTTCTTCTTCTTCTTCTTCTTCTTCTTCTTCTTCTTCTTCTTCTGCGTTCGACATCAGTCATGCTAAACATTGAGTCCCGTCTGGGTCACAAATAGGATTGTGCGTTTAAGGTCGTCACCGGTCCCCCATAGCCTCTCTTGCAATGTGGATCCTCTGGGCCAGATCCACAGTCTTTGCTGGGAGAGATAATGACAGTACTGCAGTATGTGCTTAGGGGTCTGTCTTTCTGCTCCACAATCACAGACATAAGATTCTTTGATGCCTATCCTGTACAGGTGCGCTCGAAGACCACAGTGTCCAGTCCGAAGTTTAAAAATTGATGTTTGTTCTTTTCTGTTGAGTTTGTTTGTGCTGTCACTCTCTGGTCTGTAATCTCCATTCTGCCTTCTCCATTCCCGCTTGAAAGACTGCTTTAGCGCTGTTTTGGTTTCCTTGTAGCTGTGTGGTGGATGAGGTTGTATAAGATTACTCCCAGCTTTTGCCAACTCATCTGCTCTCTCATTTCCTTGAATACCACAGTAGGCTGGTATCCACTGCAAGACCAGTTCTGCTTCCTTGGAGAGTAAGCCAATGTTGGTCAACAACATTGGCTTACCCTCAAAAACAATACTGACAGGTCACAAGAAAATGGCATAGGTATTCTAATTTCTATCACACTTTTGAGTTTTTTATATGAATTCCTCTCGTACTATATCTTTCTGCGATAAAATCGATCCTGTCGAGATTAATATTAACTTTAAAGAGCATGACATACATTCGCCTCAATAAATTTGGAAATGTCGAAACTAAACGCAGTGATAAAAGCCGAAGCAGTGCGTCCAATGCGGGAACACAGGAATCATACTATATTCATTAAGGCCAGCGGACGTGTCTTGCACGCCTAAATACACATTGAAATGAAATTCTATGCATTTGTTCCAAAGATTCGATAAAATGAAATGGGCAGAGACAAATACAAGCTTGGCGTGGTCGTGTTTACAACGCTGCTATTTTAAAAAGAGTTTTATTATAGGTAAAAGATACCAGTTGGTCTCAACAGAAATATAATATTTTTTTTTATACTGGGTTTAGTGAAATATAAATGTCTGGTATTTTTGCCCTGCGAAACACATCTATAACTGTCCCGGTATTTTGTTTTTAAATTACTGACTTGAAGGAACAAGTCTTGTTCAATGGACCTGAATGGGTGAAATATAAAACATCAAAAAGGTCATTTTTAGAGATAAATTTGCCTCAGTGTGAATTTAAGCCCAATACCTTCAGACTGAGAGACGATTGGTATTTTGTTCCGTGAAATATAAATTTAAACGAGATGGATAGAGACAATTACAAGCTCGACATTGTCTTGTTGAGAAACTCTGCTGTTTAAAGGTATCCAAGAAGAATTGTATTATTGTTAACTCTTTGAGTCCCAAGGAACGCATCATACGTTGATAGGTTACTGCCTAAACGACAAATGAACGCAAATTGCGCCGATTTTACGTCTCTCTTGACTACCCCTCTGGCCTGTGATGTTAAACCATCTGGGACTCAAAGAGTTAAAAGATGACAGGTGATTTAAACAGTAATATAATGTTCGGATATTGGGTTTAGTGAAATATAAATGTCTGGTATTTTTGTTTAGTGAGAGAGTTAATTGCGTATCCTTTACAGGACGTTGTGGAACCAACACCAGTATTTGGGGCTACTGTGGTTTTTCTAGGCAATTTTTACGTTTAGTAATTTGCCAGTACTTTCTAAACGACCAACTCTCGGTAGCCTTGTCGCACCCAACGCAAGACAAATCCTCCGCAGCTCGTATCGAACCCGGAACCCCGGCATTACGAGGGGCGTTCGCAAAGCCCAAGATACAGACGCCGACATGACGTCATTAACTGTGACATAAAATAGTCCGATATTTTGTTTTGAAATTACTGGCTTTTAGGAACATTTCTGACACCAGTGGCGCTTTTAGTATATGCCTGTTGATTCAATGTGTTTATTTCCCTAATGAGTTATGCCTGTTGATTCAATGTGTTTATTTCCCTAATGAGTTATGCCTGTTGATTCAATGTGTTTATTTCCCTAATGAGTTCTGCCTGTTGATTCAATGTGTTTATTTCCCTAATGAGTTCTGCCTGTTGATTCAATGTGTTTATTTCCCTAATGAGTTATGCCTGTTGATTCAATGTGTTTATTTCCCTAATGAGTTCTGGGACCCCACTGTGGGGAAAACAAGAATATACCTACTGCCCCCCCCCCCTTTTTTTTTTTTCGCTCAACAGACATGTCGTAAGAGTCGACTAATTTGGAGCTTTCTTCAAAATAGGAGTACATCTACTTGAGATGCACGGAACCAACAGTCTACATACACACGAGTTAGCTTTGTAAAATGGATGTGCACGCAATATTCAGGTTCTAGAATAGGACTGGTAGAGTTTACAGCTGGTGAACGCGTTGCAGAAGAAGAAGAATGAAGAAAAAGAAGAAGAAGAAGAAGAAGAAGAAGAAGAAGAAGAAGAAGAAGAAGAAGAAGAAGAAGAAGAAGAAGAAGAAGAAGAAGAACAAGAAGAAGAACAAGAACAAGAACAAGAACAAGAACAAGGACAAGAAGAAGAAGAAGAAGAAGAAGAAGAAGTGTTCCGAGCCACCGTTGTTTGCAGCGATCAGTTCCCCTCTTCCTCCTCCACCTCCAAGAACTAAGTCTTCCGTTATCTTTCTTTTCAAACTACTTTCTCATTTATAATAAAGTGTGTATTTCTCTTTCTTAGAACTGATGCTGACCATGAACACAGATATCTTTGATATGCAGATCTTGTAGAAGCATACAACAGCACGGATTCGTACCTATAATCTTAAGACGTCTCTGCGGGCATACTGAAAAAACAGGCGCACTTCGCAGAGTGCGGCGTTTTTTTTTTTCTTCCTTTTTTTTTTTTTCTCTCTTTCTTTTGTTCTTGCTCTTTCTATGCCTATACTTGTATCGGATATTGGGGTTCCGCGGGATTAGGTTTCAGCAAAGCTGCAGAAGATGTATTGATTGTACTGTCCTAGCCTAGTGACAGTTAGAACTTCTGGGAATAATTGCTTACGTGTTTTCAGTCGTTGACATTTCTTACATCTTACCTTTCAAAGGGTAGGGAGAGATGAAAATTTAAAGGTTAAAGATATTTGCATATGAGTTCCTGTTGTATGAGCGTAAAACGAAACCAATAAGATAATGTTGAAGACGTGTAGTTACCTAGGACAAAAATCGTCAGAAAGTAAATAGTTACTCAGGAGATAATATTGTAGGAAAGTAAACAATTACAAAGTAGAAAATACTGCTGGAAAGTGAAAAGTTACTTAGTAGATAATATTGTAGGAAAATGAATAGTTACAAATGAGATAGTATTGTAGGAAAGTAAATAGTTACCAAGAAGATAATATTGTGGGAAAGTTAAAAAGTTACAAAGGAGATAATGTTACAGGAAAATAAATTAGTTACAAAAGATATATTGTTCTAGGGGACTGAATAGTTACACAGGAAAAAAATGTTGTAAAAATATTTACCTAGGATATACCGTTATCATCATCATCATGTAACAGATCCTTTGCAGAACGTCGCTTTCATCAAGGTCTGCCTGAAAGAAACTTAGTCACTCGCCAGCTCTCCCGCCTCATGAACTTTCACACTCAAGGAGTCACTTATATCCTGTGCCCATCTTCATGTTGGTCGGCCCCTGCCCCTCCTTCATGGCACCATGCCTTTTGCTATAATTTTTTCCAATCTGTCATGCCGGTTGATATTACTAAAATATTTCAGCTTCCCAGATAGGATGCGGTTTATTAACCAATCTTCCTTTACATTCAGATCTTTCAAGATATCAGTATTTCTCCTCTTTTTCCTTTAAGATATTCTGAGAATCTTTCTATAGCATTTCAGCTCAAAAGCCCCTATTCTCTTTCTTAAAGACTGGGAAATATTCCACGACTCACATCCATATGTTGCTACAGGGAAAATGCATGCTCTCAAAATTCTAATTTTGATCTCCTTGCTGGTGCTTAACCATAGACTTTTTAGGCGTTTAATCTTTGCATTGCTATGACCATCCTCCTTTTAATTTCTGTCAAATAGTCTCTATTGTTGTTTATTATAGAGACTAGATATTCAAACTTTGTGACATTTTCAATGTCGTCACCATTTATTGTTACTTTTGGGTGACAGCCAGTTTTATCTGTGGACATTATTTTTGTTTTCTTTAAATTCAAGAACAGATTTTGATCTTCACTGTGCTTTTGGACAGACATTATTAAATTTTCTATTCCCTTTACGCTGTTCGAAAGGAGGACTGTGTCATCTGCGTAGCAAAGTTCCGGAATAGGGTTGCCACCAATTTTGAGCGGATCATAACTGTCACAAGTCTGGTCATTTTTGACACTTCTCATTATATTTTCTGCGTATATAGGTATGGTGAGAGAATTCATCCCTACCTAACTCCCTTTTGCACCTCGAACCAATCCGATGCTTCACCAGCTGCTCTGATGGCTGCTTGTTGTTCCTGATAAAGATTTTAAATTAGATGCCCCAAATGCGTTAGAAACTCATTACTTCTCATAATAGTCCACATTCTCTGATGTTGGATAATAAAATATACCGTTTACAGGTACACCATAAACATTTCTGCAGTTTTCTTTCCTATTGCTCCTAGGGAAAATAAGACCCAGTGAGTCAGATGTGCATGTTTGGACTCCTATTTTACACACACACACACACAGCACGCGACATACACACACGCGCGCGCACACGCATTTATTTTAAATAACCTTTAAATGACACAGGTTAGAGCAACAGTTCTCATTTTGGGTGCCGCGACACCCAGGGGAGCCGCGAGCGCATGCTAGGGGTGCCGCTGCAATAATCAAGAATGTTTCAAAATCTGCTTCAGATCAGCGAAGACAGCAGTTTAAAACAGAAATACCGCGAAGAAGGCCAAGAAGAATTCTGGATACAGGTGTATTCAGAGGAAAATGTTGTTGGCAAGGTTGAAGTGCATTCTTAATGTAGGCTTACCAAAAAACAAAAACAAAACAGATACAGAAGCAAACTTTCTAGTTCGAGTGATTGTAGGGTAAAGCTAAACTTTCCATAAACTTAAATACAGCTGAACATTAAATGTGGATTTTTTCTTTCTTTCCTTCTTCCCCCCCCCCCCCCCCCCCCAAGTATTCAAGCCGCTTTAAAGTTAGGCGGGCCGTGAAATGTCTTTGTGCCCGACAAGAGTGCGGCGAAATAAGTTTGAGAACCGCTGGCTTAGAGGATTGACTAATTTTCAGTTCATTTTGGAACAGTGTCCCTTTCGTGACTCTGGGAAGGACCAGCTTTTGGCACTTCAGTTATGTTCAGAAAAAACGTACAGAGCCTTTGTTTTGCACACCATTATCGCGTGAGACTTACGGTGCCAGATGATGTTTTAAATAGACCAACCTATTTCACAGTCACTCTGACTTCAATGTTGCGAGCCACTGTTGTTTTGATCGATGGAATCCTCATCCAAGAATCAAGTCTTCCGTTATCGTTTTTTTTTAAACCACTGTATCGTTTACCATAAACTGTGTATTTTAGTTTCTTAGACACTCAGGTCCAGGAACAGGACTGCAGTCCAGAAGTGGACGTACAACCAGAACAGACCAACCAACACTGGATGAGCCTTGTGGTGAACATCCCGCCAGTTACAGTAACTGCCTAGATCAGTAGCTCTTAACTTGTGGGTCGCGATCTTTTTGAGGGTCGAAGGACCCTTTCACAAGGGTCGCCCACGATTATGGTAAAACACATACTGATTAATTTCAACAGCTTACCTGAAAGGTGGGAGTCGCCGTGGCTAGAAAAAATCCTCTTGACTCCCAGGTGGACCCAGCCTTGAGTGGGTACCAAGTGCAGTCCCGGGAAGTAAAGGTGGCCGGCATGATGCTGACTCTATCGCCCATCTTTTGCCGATTGATCTATGAAAATCTAGGTCTAGCCCTATACTCTGAACGGTTAATGAGTTACAGATTTTTAAAGCTGAGCACGACTTCCGAAACGGACTGTAACATTTGTCTGTAAAAGACAGGTGACCTGAGCAGGAAGGACAACCTAATGAGAATTATACGACCTCCCGTGAAGGGTGGGGTCAACACAAAAACCATCATGTCCAGCTGAATATGGCGACAAGAGCCATCGGGACAATAACAGATTACAGAAATTTGATAATGACGATCTTTCTAACTCTCTTTCTTTCTCTAGCTTGTCTTTTTTCCTTCTTACTTGTTACCCTTCTTACAATTGTGTGTGTGTACATTTCTTTCTTTCTATTTGTGTTTTCTTCCTTTCCTTCTGTCTGCCTGTATTTCTTTTTTTTAATAGTTTCCTTAATTAAGTGTTTTCTTTGTTTGTTTCTTTTTTCGCTATATTTCTTTCTTTGTAAATTTCTTGTCACCTTATCTTTCTATATTTTCTACGTCTTAACATTGCTTAGCCCCACACACACCGCCCCCCCCCACCCCCACGTCCAATAATTATAGCGTTTCCTCCACGTTTTGTTGAAGGGAAACGCAATATGTTCGTGTCTTGATACTAAGTCTAGACACACAAAAACTCACGTACACATACACACGAACGCATTCAGGTGCTCCATTCTTAATTTGTCACATCAAGACTAATTTCGTGTTTTCTATGTGGCTAAGTCGATGAGAACGCTTAGTAATGCCGGCGTGCCGGGTTCGATCCCAGCTGCGGGCCATGAGCCTTGCGTTGGTTTCGACAGTGGTAACAGGGAGCCGACCGTCCAGTTCAATGGCAAACTACTGAAGTAAAAATGCCTAGAGAAACCACACAACAGTTAGGGGCTGCTTGGGTTGGTTCTGCAATGTCATATCAAGGATACGCAACTAACCTATGAAAACAAATGTAGGAATATCGGCAAGTTTATGGTAAAGACCACAGACCAACAACAGTCTTGTACTCAGGCATCATGATCTATTACTGACTTGGTCTGTGATTCTGGTGTTTATGTGGGATTGTGAAACATGAAGTCTTCGCTAATCGTCACCGCACATTATGATGAAGAAATTACCTTATAAGAAAGATCTGGAATATCTAGGTCAATTTTAGAAAGAAAAAAAAGTCCACAATGTTAAACATTCAGTTACATTAACGGCCTGGTTTATTTGTGCCAAGTGTTTTGACTGTAATCAGCAATATATGTCGTATATTTCGTCTTTTATATTCTACAGATAAGATATGGCGACTTCATCTATACGTGGAGCTTACTGGACAAAACAGTGTCTGACTAATGAATGGAGGAAGATCGATTTGGCTTTTCCCGAAATACGATGAATCACATGCACGATACTAGAGCACAAGAACGCTACAGGAGTTCCCTACACAAGTCATGTGCAATATTAGAATGCACAGGCGAGAGAGTGATATTGCGCAACTCTTCCTCATTTTAAACCAGTTAATCGCGCAACTCACACTTTCATTCATTTACTCGGGCCAAGTCTGAGGTTTGAACAACGGATCAACATCATGGCAGACGGGTAGTAACCCATAAGTGCTCCGTTCTTCTTCTTAACTCAAGTCTGAGTCCGAAAAAGCTCAGCACAGTGCACAGACTCTGTAGCACCGGCGAGCATCCTGAAATACTTTGAGTAGATTTTAACTCCAAATTTTGCCGGGCAGCGCCGTAAGGCTACTTTTTTTCGATTTTTTAACTGCCAAGGGATTTTTTACGTGCGCAAAAATGCACACGGGCGTCCGATCTCACTACCCAGAGACCAGGGGGGATTTACTCGCAGTCCAAGTTCACCCGAAGCCTCCGGCACTCGAGGCGGACAGCATGCCTCGAGATCCCGCAGCCACCCCAACTCAGGCTGAAAAGACCCTTATAACAGGCCTTTTACCATCAGATACTGTTCCTGTCCTTATTGTCCTAGATCCTTCCAGACACATATTAGGCTTATAAGTCACTCGTAGACAATCAGCTACAGTTTCATAACAGATGAAAGAAAGAGGATTCTTCACCATTTGTGATGGACGAACACTATCATTACAATGCAAAAATGTTTTATAGCTTTTGACAGTGGCATATGCGCACGTTTGCAGGCTGCAAAAAAGTTACATAAATTTCCGGCAAAGAATAGTTTGCACGTTACTAGACTACAGGGCTAGGTGAGAAGGGAAAAAGGAGACGAGGAATAGTTTGCGCGTTACTAAACTTCACGGCTAGGTGAGAAGGGAAGAAGGAGACGAGGAATAGTTTGCGCGTTACTAAACTTCACGGCTAGGTGAGAAGGGAAGAAGGAGACGAGGAATAGTTTGCGCGTTACTAAACTTCACGGCTAGGTGAGAAGGGAAGAAGGAGACGAGGAATAGTTTGCACGTTACTAGACTACAGGGCTAGGTGAGAAGGGAAGAAGGAGACGAGGAATAGTTTGCACGTTACTAGACTACAGGGCTAGGTAAGAAGGGAAGAAGGAGACGAGGAATAGTTTGCACATTACTAGACTACAGGGCTAGATGAGAAGGGAAGAAGGAGACGAGCAATAGTTTGCACGTTACTAAACTTCAGGGCCAGGTGAGAAGGGAAGAAGGAGACGAGGAATAGTTTGCACGTTACTAGACTACACGGCCAGGTAAGAAGGGAAGAAGGAGACGAGAAATAGTTTGCACGTTACTAAACTACAGGGCTAGGTGAGAAGAAAAGAAGGAGACGAGGCAGGACGGCCCTTTGCTATATAGAATTGTAGGTTACATCTGGCTAGAGTAGCCGTCACATGTGCCCTAATTGTAACTGCTTTGGAGATTGAACAGGCTATCTGGGATCTGCTCTGTCTGCCGCCCAGGCTGAAATTTCCAAATCTCACAATGGCATGATATATCTTCAAGCAGCAGCCCGGATAGGGCAAACTGGTCGATGGACTGAACGAGCAAGGCAGGGTGAGAAAAACATTGATACAAATGAAGCTAACTTAATGGGCCTCAACACACCTAATAGTCAGAAAAGAATGAAGTGATTGCTTGAGCTTTTCCAAATTGCCTACTATATTTCCGATTTCAGTTTATACTTCTTGTTTTCAGTAAATATTTTTTTTTTTTTTTTTTTTTGATATCTGATGTTTCTCAATGGTTTTTAAGATCGTCCACCGTTTGAATCATATCATCCTATTCAAACGTCATCCTATCCGTTGGTAGATTAAAAGTAAAGGACCCTTTGCATGCCATTGACGAGTCAGGTATGACGTAGAAAACCCATTTGCTTGGTATACTGTCAGCATTCCAAGGGTTATGTGATTAGCATAACGCCGACCACCTTTACTTCCCAAGAATTTAATTGTACTAATTATAGGCTGTCGACCTAAGGAGTGGACGCACCTATATCGTTTATAAAATTTTGCTTCACTTATTGCTTGAGAACAAAACCTTCGAGTCAGCAGACACAGTTCCTAAATTCTTTAGTGAAAAATGCAAAGACATAACTAGAATGTCTTTGCAATGGAGCCCACAGAGGCATAGAAATATATCAGACTCCCTTTCCCCCAAATGATAACAATAATATCTGCATGGATTAGGGAGCTAGAAAATGAAGTTAAAAAGATATGGAGCACATTACATGAGCTACATGCAATAGCAAAGGATTGGAGAACTTGACCTGAATTAGTTGAGGACCTATGTTTTATTAGGGGGAAAGGGGGGGGGGGGGAAATAAAAGACACAAGAAGAATCTATAAAGAACAAATAAAAGTCTTTCTGCATCTCAATAGATCAATAGCCAAATTTCATTGTATAGAGAGTAGCTGATTTTTTTATATCTATCTGTTAGTGTTTGGCATTTTGTTTATTATCTGCTTTTTGTTAATTCCCATCATAATTTTCTCTTTTTCTTCATTAATACAACTAAGTGACACATTCCTTAAATGTTTCCTTAGCTACAATATCATATGTGTCATCAGTATAATTAAACGTTTAATGCTCTTTAAAAAAAAATCCACAGGCTTTTGCTACGGCCTGTCACATAACTCCTTATTGATTAACTCATCGATTATGTATATTTAGGTCAAGATCTATAGAAGAAGGACAGTTCTACTAGCACTGCCAGATTTTCTTCTTGCAAAAGCATGCCATTATCTCTACTCTGTACCTTGTCGCAGTTTTAAAGAACTTCCACCATTCTGGATTCGTCGCTCCATTAAATGTTTATTATCAAGAAGTAGCGAAGCGTGCACGTCTCGTTCGTAGCTTGCTCAGAACAAGGCAACTACTTCTGATAAGATGGTTGCCTGAAGTGGTTCTCCTGCATTTTCTGTCTCTCCGAGATGGTAAAGTGTGCAAAACTTGAATTCATCACGAAGGAGTGCGAATAGACAACTGTTTCACATGAAATATTAGTGTCTTTTATGTTACATTCTTACCTAGGTTTCACAGAAACGATGACTTCCATAGTTCCACGGTAGCGCAGTGGCTTCACGCTTGTCTGTCTACCCGAAGTTTTAGAGTTCAAATCCCCATTGGAACAGATTTGTAAAATTGCTCTTGCTTCTTCCCGATGACCTAGCCTAAAATGGCTGCCAGGAAATATAAATGGAAGTAAACGCGATTGATGTCACGTAGATCATACCCCCTCATCAAGTGGTATTTGTTGAACAAAAATGAGTCTTGCCTAGGGTGACCATACGTCCCGTTTTCACCGGGACAAGAGCGTTTTTTTTTTTTTTTTTTCAAGTGTGACCCGTCGGTATTTAGAAAAAACTGCCATTTGTCCTGTTTTATGAAAACCTAGGGATTAGTTCCAGACTAGAAAATATAGTAGGACAGCACCGTTAAAGAGCGCATTGTTTCGTTTCTTTCTTGACGATACAGCTTCGGGTTTTAATACCAGTGATGGCCATTTTTTAGCTCATTTGAAAAGCAGATTGTTTTGTTGATTTCTTAGCGATTGTGGTTCAGAATTTTATAGTACCATTAGGCACAGCAAGGAAATCAAAATTAAAATTTGAGAGCATGCATCTTTCCTCTAGCAACATACGGATGTAAATTGTGGACTATCCCCCAGTCCTTAAGAAAGAGAATAGAGGCTTTTGAACTGAAAGGCTATAGAAAGATTTTCAGAATACCATGGACAAAAAAGAGAATACATATTTTAAAACATCTGAATATCAAGGGAGACTAGCTAATAAACAACATCTTGTCTCGGAAACTGACATTTCCTGCTCACATCAAACGCCATGGAAGACTGGAAAAAATAATAGCAGAAGGCATGGTACCAGGAAGGAGGGGCAGGGGCCGACCAACACAAAGATGGGCACATTATATAAGTGACTCCCTGAATTTGAAAGTACATGAGGCGGGAGAGCTGGCGAGAGACCGAGTTTCTTTCGGGTAGACCGTAATGATAGCGACGTTCTGCAAAGGATCTGCTATATGATCATGACTGGAAATTTTCCAGAGAATTTTCGCTTGTCAGTTTCTCCATATTACTGAAATACAAATTTGTGTGTATTCATTTATTATTATTTCTTCCTGTTTTTCTTCTTCCTCTACTTCTTAGCGTTCACTGTCTGTAACCTCCGACCGAAAATTCTGATTTTTCGTCCACTTACGGACTTTGGTCTTGTTTCTGAACTTAGGCTTTTCTGCATGTCCTTTTTACAGATCTAACTTATTTATATGCAGACTGTTGGTTTCTTGTCTGCCAGGCCGATATGCACCGACTTCAAAAGAAACACATGTAATTAGTCACCTAGTACGACATGCTTGCAATCGCGGCTGTGTGTCTGTCCCCCACCCAACCCCCTTTCACCCTTTTCAGGTAGCCCCAGTAGCCATGAGGGAAGCTGGTATTTCAGAATTGTGTAACGTAACTGACCAGATATTCAGCTGAGGTGTAATTAAAAAAACAGTAACGCGAAATTGTAAATTAAAAAACAGTTAATAGAAATTGTATATTAAAAAACAGTTAAGAGAATTTGTATATTTTTTGTCCTCAGTATATGTGGTTTGTCGGCTCTGTGGTTAAGTCGATGCGAACACTTCGTAATGCCGGGATGCCTGGTTCGATCCCAGGTGCGGGCCACGTGCCTTGCGCTGGTTTCGACAGTGGTATCAAGAAAGCCGACATTGCAGAAAGAAATGGCAAATTACTGGACGTAAATTTGCCTAGAGAAACCACACAACAGCCATGGGCTGTTAGGATTGGTTCTGGAAAGTCCTGTAAAGGATACGCAACTAACCTAACTAACCTATATGTGGTTTATGCTGTATTAACACAGTCGACGTCATTATACACTGGGCATCCTCATGCGTGCTCAGTTCTCCGTTGTAGCAGCCTTTCCAAGGAACCTCTGCTGCCTGTTCCCATGAGAAGTTGGTTCTACTATCTCCTGTCTTTACCTGGAAGACGGCACAGGCGTGCTTTACCAAGCCGAACACCTCAGTCAGGCAGTTGCGTTAACGTCAGAGATTCGCCATTATCCTTCAATACAGCGTTCATGATATAAGCCCTGTTCGCGCTTTTTCCTGTTTGCATTGGTACACTACTTGCCAGCTGGTCAGCTTTCGTTATCATTTACTACTTCGTGCCAAGTGTGTGGATCCAGTTGATGGAAGTTAACCGTGACGCCCAAATATTGTATACCCATTCGGGGCGTAAAGGCTAGACGCTCGCCGGGGATCGGAAGGTCGTGGGTTCGCTCCCTGGCGGAGCCGGACTTTTTTCAAAAATTGACCTTGGCTCCCAGGTCGACCCAGCCTTGAGTGGGTACCGGGTGCAGTCCCGGGAAAGTGAAGGCGGCCGGCATGATACTGACCACATCACCCATCTTGTGCCGATTGGTCTATAAAAATATAGGTCTAGCCCTATATGCCCTATACGCCCTGGAAAAGGGTCCTTTACTTTACTTACATTCAGAGCGTAGATTGCCTGTAGTGATTTTCTGAAGCATGTTGAGGGAGTCTGAAACGATATCAAATATGTGACCGCTTGTTCTGCTACCCATGAATATTCAAAATCAGAATATGTGCATTCGCACGCGATATGTAATAATTATAGATCTTAAAAAGTTCATGCAATGACAGTTGTTCAGACAGTGTAATGACAGATGTTCAGTAGACCATGTAATGACAGATCTTCAGTAGACCGTGTAATGACAGATCTTCAGTAGACCGTGTAATGACAGATCTTTATTAGGCCATGCAATGACAGATCTTCAGTAGACCATGTAATGACAGATCTTCATTAGGCCACGCAATGACAGATGTTCAGTAGACCGTGTAATGAAAGATCTTCAGTAGACCATGCAATGTCAGATCTTCATTAGGTCATGCAATGACAGATGTCCAATAGACCTTGTAATGACAGCTCTTCAGTAGACCATGTAATGACGTATCTTCAGCAGACTGTGCAATGACAGATCTTCATTAGGCCATGCAATGACAGATCTTCAGTAGACTGTGTAATGACAGATGTTCAGTAGACCGTGCAATGACAGCTCTTCGGTATACCATGTAATGACATATCTTCAGTAGACCTTGTAATGACAGATCTTTATTAGGCCATGCAATGACAGATCTTCAGTAGACCGTGTAACGACAGATCTTCAGTAGACCATGTAATGACAGATGTTCAGTAGACTATGTAACGACAGATCTTCATTAGGCCATGAAATGACAGATCTTCAGTAGACTATGTAACGACAGATCTTCAGTAGGCCATGCAATGACAGATCTTCAGTAGACTGTGTAATGACAGATCTTCAGTAGGCCATGCAATGACAGATCTTCAGTAGACTATGTAACGACAGATCTTCATTAGACCATGCAATGACAGATCTTCAGTAGACTATGTAACGACAGATCTTCAGTAGGCCATGCAATGACATATCTTCAGTAGACTGTGTAATGACAGACCCTCATTGCGCCATATCGTGCCATTTCGTCATTAGGCCATGCAGTAACATATCTTCACTATGCCGTGTGGTAGAAACCATTCCCTACATGGTGTAATGAAAAATCTGCCCTAGTTCGTGTAATGATCTGTCTTCCCGGGACCACTCACAAACAAATCTTCACCAGTATAATAAACGATCTTTCACATACCAAGTGATGCATGTTTCGCTTTTTAAACTAAATAAGTCTCTAAATACGATTTTCCTAACTTCAGTCATAACCAAAACCCTAGTATCTTTAATTTCTTGGCCGTTTTCCGAAATACTCCATGCTTTTGTTATATCTTGCAGGATAAAATAATGTGTATTTTTAAAGAAATTCAACTTCTCTTCTCTTCATCAGTTTACACTTTCATCCTATCTGGAATATTTCTTGCCGTCTTTTATCAATCTAGGTTTTTGAGCTCACAAAGAAACAAAATACTAGCTACTCTTCTGCATAAATATCTGAGTCTGAATGAAATGGATTGCGTTAGGGAAATCTGTCACTGCTCATTGGACTCTGAAATCGATTTTTCCTGTGATCTTTTGAATTCAAGCCATTCATTCAGTGCTTTATCAAGCTGTTCCAGATTTCTTCTGTGACGTGGGCAACTTTCCAATGTCGTTCTGTGATCTCAGAGATCTTCAACAAATGTTGCAGGCTTTTTTCCCCGTGATTTTAATGGTTGATACATTGACGGAAAAGGTTGTTACTTATCTATTTTTGAGATATAATTTAACGTTTCTAAATAAATCGATGAAGGGTTAAAATGAAAAACAAATTTGAGGTACCGAATTGTACTCATACTAGTCAAAAGAAATAAATAAATGAGAATTGATTAATGAAATGTGACTGTATCTATTATACTTGCTTGTGAAGGTTAGGCAGCAGGTTGAAAGGCTGTGTCTCAGGCACTATCAAGGAAGGAATTTTAAAAAATTAATATGGGCTAACAAGTCGACCGAGCCTAAATGTGGATACTATGAAGTGTTTTGGCAAGTAAAGGCACCAAGAGTAATACCGAACAGACTCCCAGTAAGCGTTGTCGATTAGTCAATAAAAGCATGCCTTGTGCCTCACATAGTTTTGAAACAGGTCCCTTACCTGAATAATAAGTAAAAGACTAATGGGTAAAACTTGGGTAAAACATCGGGTTACACCTATCAATAAATCCACTGAAAAAACAACAATTTGACAAATCTATTAAGTCTTCCCTTGTGTCGCCCATTTTAGTAAGTAAAGGGTCATTTTTTCACAATTGTAGCATCGGACACATTTTGATAGATTATTTTTATAGACCAGTCGATACTAAATAAATGATGTTGTTAACATCACCTTGGCTGTCTTTATTTTCCAGGAAATCATCTGGTATCCATTTTAGACTAGGTCGACCTGGGAGCCAAAGTCAACTGTGAAGACAAAATTCAGTTTCCATGCGGATTTGAACCCAGGACCTTTGGGTTGATAACTGAGCGTCTAGCCATTACGCTACCAGGGCTCTCTGTTGCCTCGTTGATTTTTTCAATTTGTTGGTGCTAATATTTACCTGTAAGAGTTTGTTAGTTTATTTACACACTCTACTGCTTTCTACTTCCCGTCTCTTTTATCATAGTTTCGACAGTGGTACCGAGAGCTTATCGTTCATAAGCAATGGCAAACTAGTTAGTTGCGTATCCTTTACGCGTTTGCAGAACCAACCCTAACAGCCCCTGACTGTTTTGTGGTTTCTCTAGGCAATTTACATCCAGTAGTTTGCCATTGTTGCTGGACGGTCGGCTTTCTTGATACCACTGTCGAAACCAACGCAAGGCGCATTGCCCGCAGCTGGGATCGAACCTGGTATCCCGGCATTACGAAGCGAAGTGTTCGCATCGACTTAGCCACAGAGCCGACAATGGCAAACTACTGAACGTAAAATTTGCCAAGAAAGCCCGCCACAGCCCTAAAAAAAATGCTGGGGCTGGTTCTGCAACTTCCTGTAAAGGATACGCAACTAACTTTTAACAAATGCCCGATACACCAAAAGGCGTGGGGGAAAAAATTTACTTTACTATATTATTAGTGCATCACTCGTTTTACAGTAATTTATCTTATCATTATTACATGTCTTGTATTCCTGTAGTTTATCATTGTTACATGACTCGTTTCGTGTGCATACTACATTTTAATCTGAGGTTCGTTGAATGTGCTCTTGTTATGCCATCTGATGAAAGACTATATACCATTCACGCGTGTTTTGATCTTGCCGAGTGGCCGTACTTGATTATTACATGACTCCAATCTTCCCCGTCTCTTTTCGCATTTTTAATCAAATCCTGCTGCAGTGCAGACCTTTTGTAGTGAAAAACTCCAAAAAATAACTCCCGGAACTTTTATGCCGATGATTAAAATTCAAGTGCAATCTTGTTCTCAGTCATCATAGGGGCGCCCGCGTATGCTAGACAGGTGAATACATACGAGCAGACGATAGTAATCCTTTGCATTATCAGTGGGAATTCAGTTGTATAAATATTAAACTGTCTCTAACTTCTTAGGTACCAAGACTTGAAAAAAAAAAATCATTTTGAGAGGTTAATCTGTGTTGCACCGGGTTTTGTGTCAAGTGACACAAACTGGTTACTGTTTTATTTTTCGTATCCAGTCATCTCCTTGTGAGATGCAATTTTTGGCTATTCTCCGAATAACGGGCAGAAAAGAGGGCGGCCGCAAAAACACACTAACAGAACCTCAGTCACGTGTCAAATGCGCACTTCCGGCGACCTAATTTGCGGTTTTCCGGCGACTACCGCCACCGCCTAGAGGTATCCCCCATGCCGCTCATGCGGCGTGGATTGGGGCTGAACTAGATGGCTGGGACTCACGAGCAGCAGCTTCCGCATCTCCTGCAGCTTTGCTCGTGAGTCGTAGCCTTCTAGTTTAGCCCCACTCCACGCCGCGCGAGTGGCATATGGGATACACTCCGCGGTGGCGGTAGCTGCCGGAAAACCGCAAATTAGGTCGCCGGAAGTGCGCTATTGACACGTGACTGAGGCCCTGTTGTTGGCCGACATCTTTTGTGCAATTATTCAGAGGATAGCCAAATTTTTCTTTATTTGAAGCGCTACTGTGGCTTTTGTCAGGGGCTGCAATATAACCCGACCATAAATATGGTCTAATGGCTGATCGCGGTTTCTGGGAACTCTCCACGGGTGATTCTCATCCACATAGTGGCACTTTGTGTCTTCAGGTGTTTATCGCTTGTGTGATGTCTTGGTGGGGTAAAAGAAGATAGATAGATACTGTTTTATTACTATGTCTCGCTCTACATAGAAAGAGAAAACCGCCTGCCTAGAGCATATTTTAAAGCACGCCATTCTGTATTGATGTAAACATAAGAGCAAGTTTAAAGAGTATAATCAGATGAATAAGGCAAAACATAATCTTTTTGACTTAACGCATTCAGTTTCTACCCTTGCTGGCCAAATACCGGATCTCCCATCTTTAACTATTCAAATTTAATTGCATCACGTATGTTCCCATGGAAAACCGTCGTGGTCTAGCTGCTAGACGATAGCCTGTGGTTCGGTTCCTGACGAGAGTCAGAGGGGTATAGGTAAGTCCTAAGAATCAAAGGCGACCGGCGTAATACTGACCACATTAGTGCCGTCAGAGTGCAACAGGTTAATAGATGGGGTGCAGTGGGGAATTAAATCTATAGTTCAGAGTGCAACATTAAAGTGAGGATTAAATCTATAGTTCAGGGTGCAACATTAAAGTGAGGATTAAATCTATAGTTCAGAGTGCAACATTAAAGTGAGGATTAAATCTATAGTTCAGGGTGCAACATTAAAGTGAGGATTAAATCTATAGTTCAGAGTGCAACATTAAAGTGAGGATTAAATCTATAGTTCAGAGTGCAACATTAAAGTAAGGATTAAATCTATAGTGCAGAGTACAGCATTAAAGTGAGGATGAAATCTATAGTTCAGAGTACAACATTAAAGTGAGGATTATATCTATAGTTCAGAGTATAACATTCAAGTGAGGATTAAATCTATAGTTCAGAGGGCATAACATTTAAGACAGAATGTCATCAGTTGCTCGGATGACACAATATGAAAGAGAAAATGGAATCAGCAGTTCAGAGGACTTAATACTCAAGAAAAGTCGGAATCGGCAATTCAGAGGACACAACATCAAAGAGAAAATAAAACAAGCAGACAAGAAAAATGAAAGCTGTTAGCGAGCGAATTTGAAACTACTATTTCTCCGTGAATGTGGATGACATCCAGGGCGTCTGGCACCCCCGCCCCACCCCCCACCCCCACCCCTCCCGTCGTTCTCCTAAGCCACTATATGTGGGCAGAGCTGCCGAAGTTGGTACTTTCACACACATTTGGTACTACTTGAACCTTGCCGAGCAAAACTGCACTTTTTGTTTCGTGCCACACCCCCATGTTTTGGTACGTCTTAGAAGGTTACAATTTTTGCACTGTGTTAAACCTTTAAAAAATGATTAGGCGTATACTATTAAAAAAGAACATTATGAACACATGAATACAGAATTAATGGAACTCACAGTTCAAGATCAGCCACATAATGTGGGGGCGGGGGGGGGGGGGGCATGGGGGACCACCAACATTTATTATAATTTTTTTTTTTTTTTTTACAATTTCAAAAGAAAAATGTGAAGATGAAAATCCCTTTCAATTTGTATGACAATTTATTATTAGTCTTGTGGCATTACCTCAGTACTCTGCAGCTGTGTACAGTTTTCTCTCAGCTTAACAATATTAGGATATTTTGTTAACGCTTTTCTTTGAGACCTCAGCAATAAATGCACAAGGAGACCGGAGTTATTGTTCCAGAGCTTTAGTAGCACTAAGTGGAAGCAGCCACAACAGTTTTGAAGAAAAACTGAGTTGGGGAAACAATGATCCGCCTGTGATGTCATGGGCAAATAATTTCAGTTCTGATCAAATATAAGGTAAGCCAGTACAAATTTCGGCAACCCTGTCTAAGTGAGTCCTTGGCTTTAAATTTTACGGACAAAACAATAATAAACACACTTCTCCTGAAAAATCGCATTATTAAAGGAAATTAATTAAGCACTGGGCACGAAGGGATTACAACTGCATATGCAACACATGAAAATGGAACCGTTACCATGGTTTGGACATGTATGCAAAATGGAAGAGAATCGGCCACCATGGCAGGCATGGGAGGTCGAGAAACCAGCCAACTAGATGACCATGGCGACCCGGGTTCGAAAGGGAAACATCCGGCTGTCCCTGAATGGCAGATGACTGGAATGGAACAAAGTGAAGAGAAAATTGCTGATAGAGAAACTTGGTGATCTTTCTGGCAAACCTCTACACGCCAAGGTAGAAGAGGATCTAATAAGTAAGTAAGTTACACAATGAAGCCTTCACTTTTCACCAAACGTATCAGTGCTACTCTACGCTGATAAATCATAGAAGAAGAAAACAAAACAGCAGAAAGAAACAGGAATAGAAAAAATAACAAGACAAAAACAAGGAACGTGCTCGAAGGTTCGGGTCTGTGACAATGAGTTCCCTCGGGGAATTTTTATACACCGATGAAATATTCATTGGAGCACAAAAATCAATCATATTTCACGGGATGGGATGGGGCGTGGTGTCTGCAATTAGAATGCCTATACTCTCTTGATGTCTCACAGAACTAGGGAAACGAACATTCAAACAGAGAAGCAGTTTCGTAAGACAGCTGTGTATACAGCAAGGTCAACTAATAATGTGACCACGATATGAAGTTTATTTAGCAGGATTGTTGTTTTACAAGGCGCCGGCTGGCACCATGCCTTATAGCCAACGTGGCTCTCCGTCTCGAGGTGGTCAAGCTATTTGCCTGGCGCTCTGAGAGGTTGTGGGTTTGTGTCATGGACGCGACACTCGATTCACAAGTGCATTTTATACAGAGATCTAGAGAGGCCTTGCCGGAACTAGGGGGTACGTGCTGTGTGCGACACTTACGGCAGGCGGCTAGTAGTTCTGCTTAGAAAGACCGAGCCATATGGGATAAAACTCGGTGCAGTGATGTCGACTTAAACTTTTAGTTTAAGTTGATAAAAGAGACCAGACCAGAAATGTTGAACTAGACTCCAAGCATGCTATCTCTCCTCACCACCACCCCACCTCTCTCTCCCCTCTCACCCCCACCTTCTCTCTCACCACCCCATGTCCTCTATCACCACCCCACCTCCTCTCTCACCACCCCACCTCCTCTCATCACCACCCCCCTCCTCTCTCACCACATCACCACCTCTCTCACCACCCACCTCCTCTCTCACCACCCCACCTCCTCTCTCACCACCCCACCTCCTCTCTCACCACCCCACCTCCCTCACCACCCCACCTCCTCTCTCACCACCCACCTCCTCTCTCACCACCCCACCTCCTCTCTCTTACCACCCCACCTCCTCTCTCATCACCCCACCTCCTCTCTCACCACCTCACCTCCTCTCTCACCACCCCACCCCTCTCTCACACCCCACTTCCTCTCCCACCATCTCACCTCCTCTCTCACCACCACACCTCCTCTCTCACCACCCCACCCCCGCTCACCACCCACCCCTCTCTTACCACCCCACAACTCTCTCACACCCCACTTCCTCTCTCACCACCCCACCTCCTCTCTCACCACCACACCTCCTCTCTACCACCACACTCTCTCACCACGCCACTTCTCTCTCACCACCCACCCTCCCTCTCACCACCCCACCTCCTCTCTCAGCCAACCTACCCCACCCCTCTCTCACTCACCACCCCACCTCCTCTCTCCACCCCACTCCTCTCTCACCACCCCACCTCTCTCACCACCCCACCTCC
>CAJHNH020002266.1:60000-116862 GCA_905116865.2 Candidula unifasciata | reverse complement strand
AAACGGAAAAGATAGGGGGGTCTAAACCCGGAACTGTCCAAAGGGTTGTTATTTTCCCATACTTTTAATGTTTTTACAACATTCCCAACTTACTAGCCTAAAAATTTTAATTTTTTTTTAATTTCGTTTTAAAAAAATAAATCTTTTTATGTCGTAAAAACAATTTGGTAAATTGTGATTAGGTTCAAGTGTTTTGTGATATTATTTTATTCAGTAAAAAATATTTAAATATTTGAGGGGGCTTTTAAGTTGCAGGAAAGGAGACCAGTCGGGGGGGTTTAAAGGCACGGATTATATCACAGTGGGTGTATCCAGAATCTATTCTATCCCTTCTCCCTCTGTGGATACAAGTACAGCAACTTTCATTTCAGGAACGAGCCCTCCGCGGTTCTTGGCATCCAGGACTGTCTAGGATCAACCATAGCTGAGAGAATAGCCAGTTTATCACGTGGGGGCGCATTGTTAGGTTCAAACCCAACAACTCACTATTCTAGTGTATTTACCACGTGGGCGCGCGACAGTGTGGCTACCATGACATCCTTCGAAGATAGGAATACATCTGTCTTTTTTTTTTTCTAGTCAATAAAAACTAACAACTCAACCAACAAATTCTGCACAAACCAGAATCTGTAAAACGGATGTGCATGAAGTGGTTCTGGGCCGACGCACAACCC
The DNA here is from genome assembly GCA_905116865.2 of Candidula unifasciata. NCBI lineage: Eukaryota > Metazoa > Mollusca > Gastropoda > Stylommatophora > Geomitridae > Candidula > Candidula unifasciata. The sequence continues at coordinate 116,188 of CAJHNH020002266.1, read as the reverse complement.
CCAAGAGACAGGTTGTACAATCAGACAGTTACTGGTACCATCGGATTAGGAACTTTTCGCTAGCTGCTGAAGGATGGACACAGAGCGCTTATGTGAGTGTTCAAATGCTGTGATGTCGATTCTTTAGTCAGTATACTTTTAAACACAGCTGGAGCAGATAAATGGCAAGGAGGGTCTTTGACTAGATTATTCCAAATCTGGACATATGCGGCCCCCCCCCCCCCCTCCTTATTCCCCTCCGTAGATCCCCATTTATCATCTAGTTCCACAAGAGGATTTGCTTTCTGCACTTGCAGGCCTGGGACCTGGCACTTGAACCAGGTTTAGCATCTTCACATTAAGTGCAGTGCTGATTTAAACCGGGTCCTTTGAGTGGATCAACATTAAAGACCCAACACAAAAGCCACAACAACCAGTTCATCATCCCTTAATGCCGTGCCCAGGTAAACCCACTATCCTCTCTGCGAGTGACTGCCTCCAACTCTGCAAGCAGTGACGATGGGTCACACGCCTTACAAGCCAGCTGAAACTACCATCTTGGCTCGATGGGCCAGAATTTAAGTATTGACACAGCCGATAGCCATCGGCGTCCAGAGAACCTTGTTTGTAATTTGTATAAAACCAATTACAATGGTTACTTGACAATGGCATTGACCCTATTCTAAAGGAGCAGTGATTTTTTAAGATTGCGGTTAAGCCTTTCAGTGGAATTCTCTAGAACTTACCCGGAAGGGAGTTCTTTCATTCTTCACATATGAAAGTGATAAGTGGTAGGGAGCAGAAGTACAGCCCAACCGGTCAATGCTTGTCATAAAAACTATCGAGGCCCTTATTCATCTTCTATGCGATGATAACCCATAGCAGTTTGGCCAGTGGTCATTCCTGACCAGACATTGTTCTTGTCATACATATTGACTGTTCTTTTAGGTAGATCATTCCACGGAGATTTCTTATATACACATGCACACACACACACACACACATATATATATATATATATATATAATATATATATATATGTGTGTGTGTGTGTGTGTGTGTGTGTGTGTGTGTGTGTGTGTGTTTGTTAGTTTGTTAGAACTTATCACGTCATGCTTTGTTATATGGAACTTATCCCTGGTTAGTGTCTGGTATTTTACAGTTCACCTTTCGTTAAGTTTCTGTGTGTATTTGTCTCTGATCAGATTCCTATTGATACCGTGTTTGTATGACTGGTATGGGTGATCATATCCAGTCTGGTAGCTAGCACGTGGTGAGGAAGTCTGACCAAGTCGTCCCCTAGAAAATATCTTACCACAATTCTGTAGAGCAAAAACGCTTGAAATCGCCTCATCCCTGAAGTGATCCTGGATAGTTTTTGGAGTTGCAGGAGACCGCCTAGCTAGACCAATACGAGCCGCCGCTCAACATTAAACCATTTCAGAGTGTCAATTATTATTTAGGGAAAACCCTAATAAGACACGTGACACAGTTGTTCTCGTGACAATAACGTGAATATATTATATATATATATATATTATATAATATATATATATATATATATATATATATATATATCTATATAGTATATATATATATATAATATATATATATATATATATATATATATAAGTATATATAATGACATGCCAACTGAAACTACATGTGTGTCAACAATGGTATTTGACCTATGCCTAGCACACAAGCAAAAACAGTCAATCGTGTCCGGCACATTATCCCGACACGTTTTTGCCTGGTACACTAACTCAACTCCTCCGGAGTCCTCTAAAAGCTAATCAATATTCCCCGGGTCCGTTGATCTAATAAATCGTCACTGCACATTATTCGAGCCACTAACGTTTTTTCCGTTGGGGAATTCTGGGAGACCACGTGTTTCCAGGATTAAATCAAGTATTCAGCGGCGTCCCGCGGAGAGACAACAATGGCGGCCGACACTGACATACGATCCAAGATTAACGACAGACCGCTTGCAACAAACGTCCGCTGGGACTGTTGGTTGAAGCAACAGCTCTTCTTTCTCCTTGGGAACCCGATCCTATTGTCTTAACCTTTGACAACCCGGGGAGTGGTATGTAGTTCGCCTGGTTGAAATAAATGCCAAGAGTTATGTCCCCTGACCAGGGGCAGGCACTCACTTATTTACAACAGTTTATGAGAGTTACTGTATTCCTAGCTGGTTCCCTTCTCCAATATACAAGTTTATTATACTACGCATATACTTCTTAGCGCCATTCTACAATATTATAAATACCTGGCGTCATTCAACCTATTTTCAACACGGTATATATCCCTGATGACGCCATTTTCAATGTTTTATTTATTTCTAGTATGATTAAATGTGCAGTGATGTCCTGGTGGGGTAGAAATTCATTCATTCATTCATTATATGTGCATTTTCAAAATTTTTAATTTGCATGGCATCATTTTCTCGCTACTTAGGACAGTTTACCGTTGTTCTTTCTGTCTTTCGATTGTCTGTTTTCAATTTTGCATCTTTTTTGTTTTAAATAATATGGACGAAAAGTATACACTCCACAATTTAAGGAGTTGCATATCTCGCTTTACCTCGCCAGTGAATTGCTACATCATACATAATCACATACAGATTATGAATTCATTTAACTGAAACATACACCACAGTGTCTTTTGTTATTCTGTATATCTTACAAAATCTATGATGAACCCATGTGACCCCAACAGAAGTATATAGCAACGTGATCATTCCGTTTATACACCGTGGGATGGTCAGTCTTAATTGTCTCACCTACCGCCAATTTGAGTAAACGTCTCTTCCGTGTGAAAAACTGACTCGGAAGGTACCATTTATTCAATTATGAGATACACGGGGCGAGCTACTGCTAAATTTGTAAGTCCAGAAAATCGAATTCACTGCATCGGGTTTTATCCCATACTGCTGGGCCGCCTACCGACAGCGTCGCACAAAGCACGAACTCAATAGCTCCGTCGACGATCCCTAGGGGTTTCAGTAAAAACTGCAATCGTGAGCCGAATGACGCAGCTGTGACACACACACACACACACACACACACACACATACACACTTCAGCGCACAAGTCAAACGCCATGACAATTTTGCCGACCTACAGGTAATTATGCCAGGCACTTAATTGTGCAATATCGTTTGTGTCCCCATTATCTGAATTCACAACAGGAAAAGTGACACTACTTATCTAGCACATGCCTATCTACAAGTCTACTGGTGCTTTTGTTACTAAGCTCCAACACCATAACATTGTTAAGCGCATTCACTGGCCTTCAATACACGCCGCCACACTTCCTTTCCCTTCCACAATCAACTTTAAGCGTTTACAGGATCGGGCACGCCGTTAACATAGAGCGCGCCGTCACGAAGTTAACATAGGACAAGCCCTCACGAAGTTAACACAAAAAGCGCTGTCACGAAGTTAACATAGGACGCACCGTCAAGAAGTTAACATAGGACGCGCCGTCACGAAGTTAAACATAGGACGCGCCGTCACAAAGTTAACATCAACCCCAAGCCCTCCCCCCCCCCCTTTTTTTTCCCCTTTGCAAATTTTCTAGTTAATAACTGGACGATTACAAAAAACATGGATCGGCAACAGTTTATGCTTTCACAGCATGACAATAGCCAATGGCAGCCGGAGCTTGGGGGTGGGGGTGGGGGTGGGGGGCAGTCTCACTGTCAACTATGCTCTCTTCATTACCTAGGTTGGGGTGGGGGTGGGGGCAGTCTGACTGTCAACTATGCTCACTTTACCACCTAGGTGGGGGTGGGGGGCAGTCTCACTATCAACTATGACTTCCGGTTAAAATGGACGCTAGACAGCGGCGCTGTTCGGAGCGGAGGCAAATTTTTTGCTTCTGCCGGACGGTGGCCGAAGTATTTTTGCTCCATTTGTAGACTGGATATAGTTTCGTCGCCCAGCTTCTGAGTTGAATGCATTACGTGACCCTGTGAGCTGCGGATTGCATTTGGAATGTTTTTTCGACTGTGACCAACGTGGTGTGAATTGTAGATTCAGAAAATGGCGCGATGCCGGTCGTGCAATGCTGGCGGGACCCGTATTAAAATTGATCGCGCGGGCAACTGCTGATCTGTTGGCGACAAGTTCTGCTATCATCAATGATGAACTGCATTTCTAATGCTGGACTGTTTGTGTTAGCACTTCGGATGGCTACCATATGCGTTAATGCGAGTGTATGCTAGATATGCTGAGACAGCAGTCTGTCAATCTTTCCACAAGGGACTGTGATAAACATTCTGGGTGTTTTTCGCTGGCACAGGAGCGGAGCAAAGATGGGGCGACCCGTTTGCTATGAAGCTGAAACTAAGACTACCAGACTACCAACTATGCTCACTTTACCACCTAGGTGGGGGTGGGGGGGGGGGGGTGGCAGTCTGTCAACTATGCTCACTTCACCACCTAGGCACCTACGAATCGGATAAATACCAGTGTCCGTCACGTGACCTTGTGCAGCCTTTGATGTTTGTCTGCCGTGTTGTCTCGGTCTTCCTACGGCTCTAGGCTTGGATAATTCCACACAGCAGGCTCTTAACGGCTGTTATGATGGGCGATTATGTGGTAGTTTTCCCTTGTGTTCCACTCGGTTGTAGGTAGACAACATCCGCCGGTTTTAACATCTGCGTTCGTCCGTCAAAGAGCGGTTGTCACGTCATGTTGTGGTTTGCAGATAGGCTGTGCTACTTGCGTTTCTAGGCCAAACCTTTTACGGCATGTTTGACGGTATATTCCCCTTTTCCTAAAAAAAAAATATGGGACCCTGGAACCCACGCGGGCGATCCTCGTTGTTTGTTCCAAACAATCAATTCTTGTTTCTTCATTACTGCGATGATATGAATGTCTTCATTACTGCGATGATATGCATGTCTTCATTACTGCGATGATATGCATGTTTCTTTTACATTTCATTTCAACCCGTGTGGGTTCCAGGGCATTATTTTAGGGAAAACAAGAATAGACCCACTGCCTCCCCAAAAGCATGTCGTAAGAGTCGACTAATTGGGAGCTTCCTTCGAAGTTGGAGTGCATCTGCCTGAGAGGCAAGGAACCAACAGTCTACACTCAGATGTGTCAGATCTGTCAAACGCATGGACACGCAACACTCAGGTTCTGGAACAGGACTGCAGTCCAGATGTGGACAAACAACAATAACTTTCCACCAGAGTTTACAGCTGGTGAACGCAAAGAAGAAAAAGAATTTGACGTTTTCGCTGTTTGGAAACCCCAGCAGTATTTTTTAGGTATTTATCCCAGCTATAACGGCTAGGATCGAACTTACTGTCTCTTGTTACTTTCGACATCTTAGCAACGGAAGTCTAAAATGATTCACCCAAACTGTTTGTTTACGCAGCGCGGAATTTGTCCATCTTAATTGCCAAAGCTTCTGACAGTTCCAGTTCTCGCATATTTCTCTGGAACCCAATGGACAACACACATGAAGGAAACAATAATTAAAGATAAATGAGTAACGTTAAGAAGGCATGGAAGAGACTGGAGAGAACTACAATGGTGGAATAGCTTAGTCAGGATTTGGTTGAATACCCCCACCCCTTGTTACATTGGGAGAGGAAAAAGGGGGGGGGGGGGGTTATGCTGATTATCAAGAATATGAGGACGACTAAAATGAAGATGGTGGTGAAGATGAAGACGGTGGTAATGGTTAAAGATGAAAAAGGTGAGCTACCCATCTGGAATCTGAAATAATAACATGGATAATGCCTGGTATCTCCAGACAACATAATATCACAACTTTCCTTCGTTGCCTTGCCATATAAAGTTTAGCTCTGCAATTCATTGATAACTTCGTTGTCATCGCCTCTTAACCCCTGACGGTGTTTGTATTTCCCTAACATAACACGGAAGAAAAACAGGAGCAAACTTCCAAACCTAGCTTCCTTTTATTTATACGAGTTCCGTACAGTAGAATACCAAACACTTGCTCGGCCGCAAATTTGACGAAGGAGTAACAGTGACACAGTTGGAAGCGCAGGACGGCATGAATGCCGATAGACAAAGAGAGGAGATTACTCAAGGAACTGGTATTCCCCTGGAAGGATTCCAGTGTTATCGTGCAAGCGATGGTTGTTTTTAATCACGGCTAATGCGATGTTTGTTATCTGAACAAAATAAGAGGATGTCATGGCTCATTATCCCGTATAGTAAAGTGTATGTTGCAACAGCGTCGTTTACGTGAAGCTCTGCCTGTACAAGTATGGAGATCCGTACAAGCTGAAAGAAACAAATATGTTTGAAAGCGGAATCCAAGTCTCTGGAGGAGGAGGAATGAGGAGAGGGAGGCAAGGACGACGTCGATGAAGACGGATTAGGAGGGGAGGGGGGCAACGATGACGTCGATGAAGACGGATTAGGAGGGGGAGGGGACAACGATGACGTCGATAAAGACGGATTAGGAGGGGGATAGGACAGCGATGACTTTGATAAAGACGGATTAGGAGGGGGAGGGGACAACGATGACGTCGATAAAGACGGATTAGGAGGGGGATAGGACAGCGATGACTTTGATAAAGACGGATTAGGAGGGGGAGGGGACAACGATGACGTCGATGATGACGGATTAGGAGGGGGAGGGGATAACAATGACGTCGATAAAGACGGATTAGGAGGGGGATAGGACAGCGATGACTTTGATAAAGACGGATTAGGAGGGGGAGGGGACAACGATGACGTCGATGAAGACGGATTAGGAGGGGGAGGGGATAACAATGACGTCGATGAAGACGGATTAGGAGGGGGAGGCAACGACGACGTCGATGAAGACGGATTAGGAGGGGGGGGGGGGCACGATGACGTCGATGAAGACGGATTAGGAGGGGAAGGCAACGACCACGTCGATGAAGACAGATTAGGAGGGGGAGGCAACGACGACGTCGATAAAGACAGATGAGTAGGGGGAGGCAACGACGACGTCGATGAAGACAGATGAGGAGGGGGAGGCAACGACGACGTCGATGAAGACGAATTAGGGGGGTATGATGATGCAAAATGGGGGGGGGGGTGGGGGAGACGAAGAATAGGAAGAGAAGGGAAAGCAACAAAAGAAAAAAGAGACAGGACAAGGAGAGAAAGAAAACAAAGAGAGAGAAAGAAGAAGGAAAGGCGGAAGGAGATTAAAAAAAAAAAATGTGAGATGAAGGAGACGCAGAAGGAGCGAAGGAAGATGGAGGAGGCTAAGGCAGAAGAAGTAAAATAAATTAGCAGGATCCTTTTCTCTCTCTCTCTCTCTCTCTCTCTCTCTCTCTCTCTCTCCTCTCTCTCTCTCTCTCTCTCTCTCTCTCTCTCTCTCTCTCTCTCCATACAAAAGACAGCTGGAGGTAAATATCTGACATAGTTAACAAAATTCAGAGGGAAAAAAAAGGAGTTGGAGGGAGGGGTTTCGGCTGCGTCCTTCGGTTCACCAGTGTAACTTTTTACAGAAGGTCGCCGGAGCTACAGTATTCGTGCTCTGTGCGGCAGGTCATTCTGTGAATAGAGACCGGGCCTCAAGAGACAAAACCCGGTGCAATAAAATAGACCCTCTTGACTTTAACTTTCCAAAATCACCCAGCCGTGCAGTCTCCTATTCCCGGGATCCTTGTGTCGCTTCAGGTAACAAATACAACATCAAAGAGACACCTCATGTGCTTTAAAAACCTAGAACACCCATTTTAACTCTAAAAACTTTCTGTTAAATGTTGAATGTTATGTTTGCAACCCAACCCCACCCCTCCCTCTACCCCACTTTTCCCGCTGTGTTTGTCTGCATGTTTTGTTATTTGTATGTCGGCTCTGTGGCTAAGTCGATGCGAACGCTTCGCTTCGTAATGCCGGGATGCCAGGTTCGATCCCAGCTGCGGGCAATGCGCCTTGCGTTGGTTTCGACAGTGGTATCAAGAAAGCCGACCGTCCAGAAAGCAATGGCAAACTACTGGATGTAAATTGCCTAGAGAAACCACACAACAGCCAGGGGCTGTTGGGGTTGGTTCTGCAACGTCCTGTAAAGGATACGCAACTAACTTTTTTAATACCCTGTTGCTTTTGAAGTGAAGAGCCACAGACAAATTTTCAGAATACCGTGGTCCAGACTGAAGACAAACGTCGACATCCTACATGACGTCAACATCAAGGAGAACTGGCTCATAAACAGCATCCTGTCCCGGAAGTCGTGGTAGTTTGGACAAGTCAAGCGCCATGGTGGTCTGGAGAGAACGGTGATGGAAGGTACGGTTTCCGCTAAACGAGGAAGAAGCTGACCTCCACGAATGTGGATAGAGGACGTTAAAGATGCACTTGCTATGGAAGCACATAGGGCTGGAGAACTGGGCGGAGAAAGAGAGACTTCCAGGCGTGCCTGTGACGACAGCGACGTTCTGTAAAGAACCTTCTAATTGACTGACTGATGTTTTGGTTTGTATTGTTTTCTGTGTTGTATGGCTCTGTGGGTGGGGTGGGTGCGTGGGTGGGTGCGTGGGTGGGTGGTAAAGTAAGTCCGGGACCCCTCTCGCGTCACCGAGGCAGCGAACATATGGTGCTAGATTCAATCAGTACCCAGTGTGTGTGGCCAACATCATACCGGGTGCTTTCATTTCTCACGATATTTTCCGGTACCCATTTTAGGCTGGACTGACCTGGACGCACTCGGCTAAACCCAGAAACTTCTCATGAAAAGATTCGAACCTTAGGAACAGAAAACTGGCGTCTAGTCTATCCCTAACCAACCTTGTTTGTCTTTCCTTATGGAATGCCCCCTCCTCCCCCCTCCCCACCACCACGACAAATGTTTCTATCATTCTTTATTTGCCGTTAGACACCATACAGGGTTCGAATTCGAATCCTCCATTTCGCGCACGCAAATCTTTCAATTTCTGACATGGAATTCAGCCAAGCATTTTTAGCCTCTCGTAATAATAATGATCTTCTTAACATTTCCCCTGGATGTCCTCTTTTTCTCAGACCATTTGTTTCTCATTCCATGCCTTTTTTTTTGGAATTCTTTGCTTATTTTTCCTCTTTTGTTTAAAAAAAATCCATACCATTTTATCTTCACGATTTTTTTCAAGACATTCATTTTCAATTGCATTCAACTAGGGTTCAATATCTTTGGCGATTTTCCAACGATCGCTGGCATATCTTAGAAGTGAAACAGTACACCGGGACACCCCTATAAGCTTCATCAAAGGTGACGAGCCTAACGACCTGTAATGAAGTCAGCTAGTGCGTAAACAGGCGGAGATAAAACACATGGGGAAATTTTTGTAATATTCACCATAAAACAGAATCATATAAATTCGTGCAACACACCTTCACACTGCAGCCGACACACTTATGTGACGCTACACATAGTCTGAAAAGCTTTGCCAAAAACAGATAAAAACCTGGTAACATCCCAGAACTGCTAACACAGGAACTAGGGCCAGATAAACAGACCCGCTCGCTGAGATAAGGATTCTATTAAAATCCAGTCGACAGGTAAGAGCAGCCAGCAGCAGGCACACCTGGGGAGTTTTGGCTACTCCAACGAAACATTTCCTGGAGAGGGGAAGAGGGGAGAGGACAAGAGGGAGTAGGGAGTCTATCGTGACGTCACCGACCTGTGATCTGAGATTCGGTTGTTAGATGGAATACAGGGATTCTTGGCTCAGGGTGTGTCTTGTCTTGGCAAGTCTGCGGTGTTGGCAGCGGCGGGTGCCAGATTCAGTTGTCATTCATCTTTACATCATGGTTCTTCTTGTTATAATCACACTCCTCCACCCCCCCCCCCATGAGTCCCTGCCTCAGCCCCCAGATTGCAGACCCAAAGCCTTCCCGTGTGAGTTCCGGGGCCCCATTGTGAGAGATGCGCTGCTCCCCCCCCCCCCACCCCTTTTAAAAACTGGGTTGTGTGCCTCAAGGTTAAATGAGATGCTATATTCTGGCGCCTACGATAAAGGACCATTCTGACACAATAAACGACCATTCTAAGGAGAATTCCCCACTACCAACAGCCACAGAAAGTCACGCTGACAAAATAAAGGGATCATCATCAGCAGCAGCACCAGCAGAAGAAGAAGAAGAAGAAGAAGAAGAAGAAGAAGAAGAAGAAGAAGAAGAAGAAGAAGAAGAAGAAGAAGAAGAAGAAGAAGAAGAAGAAGAAGAAATAGAAGGAGGAGAAGAAGAAGAAGAAGAAGAAGAAGAAGAAGAAGAAGAAGAAGAAGAAGAAGAAGAAGAAGAAGAAGAAGAAGAAGAAGAAGAAGAAGAAGAAGAAGAAGAAGAAGAAGAAGAAGAAGAAGAAGAAGAAGAAGAAGAAGAAGAAGGAGAAGGAGAAGAAGAAGAAGAAGAAGAAGAAGAAGAAGAAGAAGAAGAAGAAGAAGAAGAAGAAGAAAAAGAAGAAAAAGAAGAAAAAGAAGAAGAAGAAGAAAAAGAAGAAGAAGTGGAAGGGAAAGACTACACACAACAAATATACGAACCATATGACAGAAAAATATATCTGATATCTGACATCTCACACAAACATGACCCACAATATCACACACACACACACACACACACACACACACACACACACACACACACACACACACACACACTACAGCGGTACCAAACACAAACACGACACGGAGTCACACAACCACAAATACAAGCACCACACGAGATACTTCATTCAAACACACTACTCAGACAACACTAAAAAAAAACACACACACACACACACAGACACGCCTCACACACACACAAGCAGACATACTTAACATACAATCGCCCAAGCAGGCTTACCACACACACACACACACACACACACACACACACACACACACCCACACACCCACACTCATATACACACACAAAATCACATTTTAGTACTCACTGAAAGCGTTTCATCCATATTATAATTAGCCAAATTAAATCCAGTTTTCTGTTTCCAGATTTGATCCTCCAGGGTTTTGTTCAGGTGTGTACTGACGAAGAAACACTCTGTGGGAAAGACATCAATTACACTTGAAGGTGTCATGTGACGGACAGAGAGGTTGAATTAGGAGTCATGTGACTTAAATCGTGAATGAATTAGGAGTCATGTGACTTAAATCGTGAATGAATTAGAAGTCATGTGACTGCGAACATGGATGAATTATGAGTTATGTGACTGACAACGGGATGAATTATAAGTCATGTGACTGACAACGTGGGTGAATTAAAAGTCATGTGACTGACAACGTGGGTGAATTAAAAGTCATGTGACTGACAACGTGGGCGAATTAAAAGTCATGTGACTGACAACGTGGAGTAGCTAGCCTGCTTTATAGTCGCCTTTCGTCACATCCCATTCAGCAAATCCTGAATTATTCGCGTCTCACAATATGCTGGTTAAGAAGCATTCAGACATTTCCCCCATTGGTGGCAATGACTTGGGACAGTGGCAATGACTTGGGACAGTGGCAATGACTTGGGAGTGGCAATGACTTGGGACTTGGTGACTTGGTGGCTGTGACACACAACCCTTGGCTGTGACACGCAAACCTTGGCTGTGACACTCAAACCTTGGCTGTGACACGCAAACCTTGGCTGTGACATACAACCCTTGGCTGTGACACACAAACCTTGGCTGTGACATACAAACCTTGGCTGTGACATACAAACCTTGGCTGTGACATACAAACATTGGCTGTGACACACAAACATTGGCTGTGACATACAAACCTTGACTGTGACACACAAACCTTGGCTGTGACATACAATTCTTGGCTGTGACATACAAACCTTGACTGTGACACACAACCCTTGGCTGTGACATACAACCCTTGGCTGTGACACACAAACCTTGGCTGTGACATACAAACCTTGGCTGTGACATACAAACCTTGGCGGTGACACACAATTCTTGGCTGTGACACACAAACCTTGGCTGTGACATACAATTCTTGACTGTGACACACAAACCTTGGCTGTGACATACAAACATTGGCTGTGACACACAAACATTGGCTGTGACATACAAACCTTGACTGTGACACACAAACCTTGGCTGTGACATACAATTCTTGGCTGTGACATACAAACCTTGACTGTGACACACAAACCTTGGCTGTGACATACAATTCTTGACTGTGACACACAAACCTTGGCTGTGACACACAATTCTTGGCTGTGACACACAAACATTGGCTGTGACACACAAACCTTGGCTGTGACACACAATTCTTGGCTGTGACACACACACCGTGACTGTGACACACAAACCTTGGCTGTGACACACAATTCTTGGCTGTGACATACACACCGTGGCTGTGACACACACACCTTGGCTGTGACACACAATTCTTGGCTGTGACACACAAACCTTGGCTGTGACACACAAACCTTGGCTGTGACACACAAACCTTGGCTGTGACACACAAACCTTGGCTGTGACACACAAACCTTGGCTGCGACACACAAACCTTGGCTGTGACATACAAACCTTGGCTGTGACACACAAACCTTGGCTGTGACATACAAACCTTGGCTGTGACACACAAACCTTGGCGGTGACCAAAAACTTACACACAAACCGGGTAAATTTTAGCTGTGACGATACAACACCACCGGTTGTAGGTAAACTCCATTGACAAGTTGGTTATTTACACTGTCTACCGTGGTCGGGTTATGGGGTGTCGTAGTGTTGTTCTGGTATTTTGACGTTTTTATTTGGCTGGACAAGAGACCTGTGACAGGTTTTGTCACTTTCTGTGGGGGAGGGGAGGGTTGTGTGTTAGACCCAATATCTAAATGTTTTAGAAGCGTTAAAAGCTGTTTCATTGTGAAATATTCAACACGCGGTATGCGCGCGAGTGCGGAATATCCCCTTGACCTTGTGTGAAAGTCGGATCGCTCAAGCCCGAAATATCAGAGGTGAGGTGGTCAGTAGGTAGTCCAATCAGAACCGAGCTAGTGTGTAGAGGTGTGCAAATGGGGAGACCATCGTAAAAATTACCCAGAACCGTATCAAAGCTGTAGTGAACTCAGTTACGCAAGGATTACTTTGTGTGTAGGGATGAGTTCGGCTACGGCTTAGATGTTTGCCGAGCAACAGTCGGCAGCCATATTAAACATTCATAACCTCTGTTGTAAATTTGTAAACTTTAACCCCCACGCCCATTCTCTCTCTCTCTCTCTCTCTCTCTCTCTCTCTCTCTCTCTCTCTCTCTCTCTCTCTCTCTCTCTATCTCTCTCTCTCTTTCTCTCTCTCTCTCTCTTTCTCTCTCTCTCTCTCTCTCTCTCTCTCTCTCTCTCTCTCTCTCTTGTATGTATATTTTAATATGTAATTGAAATTCAAGTAAACATATATAAATGAATGTGTAACCATCATTCTAAACAACCCTGTATACGAACGGTAAAATGAACAAAGCCCTTTCCAAATATAAATCAAACGGACAATGTTAACGCAACAAGCAGTTAGTAACACATGCGTTCGCATAAATGTGACAATATCCCCATAACCGGACCTGGGAAATGAAATGAAATTTAGCAATCAGATTTTCTAGGCGGTGAAACATGAAACTTAGCTACCGTACATAAATCTAAACGGTGAAACATGAAACTTAGCTACCGTACATAAATCTAAACGGTGAAACATGAAACTTAGCTACCGTACATAAATCTAAACGGTTGAAACATGAAACTTAGCTACCGTACATAAATCTAAACGGTGAAATGAAACTTAGCTACCGTACATAAATCTAAACGGTGAAACATGAAACTTAGCTACCGTACATAAATCTAAACGGTGAAACATGAAACTTAGCTACCGTACATAAATCTAAACGGTGAAACATGAAACTTAGCTACCGTACATAAATCTAAACGGTGAAACATCAAAGAAAACGCCAGCGTTATTAGTTACAATCTGGTTTTAAATATGTACCTGGATCTTGAAACCCAGACCTTACAAACTCGAGTGGATCAGTCACAGTTACGATGGTTGGGACATATATGCAGACAATGAGAAAATCGGCCACTTCGGTCTTAGAAAACGAAAAAAAAAAAAATTGGATGTCGTTCAAGCTTTATCTAAGCTCCATTTGTGATTTTGCTTATAAACGCGATCTTTATTGTGTAGTACGTGTTCTGATTAGATGTTCTGTTATTTATTCCTTTATGTCTTGTTGTCAGCGGATTTTTGGTATCACAGGGGAAGTACAATTTCTCTAGGATCACATGGGCAGTGCAGTTTTTCTGGGATAATATGGGCAGTGCAATTTCTCTGGGATCATTTGGGCAGTGCAATTTCTCTGGTAGCACATGGGCAGTGCAATTTCTCTGGGATCATTTGGGCAGTGCAATTTCTCTGGTAGCACATGGGCAGTGCAATTTCTCTGGGATCATTTGGGCAGTGCAATTTCTCTGGTAGCACATGGGCAGTGCAATTTCTCTGGTATCACATGGGAAGTGCAATTTCTTCGCTATCACATGGGCAGTGCAATTTCTTTGGGATCATATGGGCAGTGCAATTTCTCTGCTATCATATGGGCAGTGCAATTTCTCTAGGATCACATGGGCAGTGCAATTTCTCTAGGATCACATGGGCAGTGCAATTTCTCTGGGATCACATGGGCAGTGCAATTTCTCTGGGATCACATGGGCAGTGCAATGGAACAGACAGAGAATCAACGCATTGAAAGACTAATTCAAAAAAGGGGTTGGGGGGGGGGGGCAGAGGTTCTGGAAGACATCTGACACTGACGGAGGAAACACAAGTAAAAAGTAAGGGATCCTTGTCCACGCCTCTTTTGGCCCTTTAGGTCTAAATACATATATTTTAAAGAACATTTAGCACTTCAGGGGTGATGTGGTCAGCATCGCGCTGGACGCCTTTACTTCCCAGGACTGCAACTGGTACTCACTCAAGGATGGGTTGACCTGGGAGCTAAGGTCATTTTTTTGTTAAAGGGTCGTCCCTGTCATGACCGAACCCTTGACTTCTCAACCGTAGGCTAGCGTCTAGTCGCTACACCACAGCGGATCCTAGGGTAAACTTAGGTGGACTTTTATTGCAGCTTGTGCTGCTAGAATGTCGACTCTTCGTTCGCTGCTGCAGAAGGGGGCAGCGCATATGGAGAAATGTCCCGAATGCAGGGATGTCAATTCTTGATAGATTGATTGATTCAATCATTCATTCATTTACAGTGGGAGCCCGGCTAGTTCCACGTTAGTCTCCCCAAACAGAGTAGGTCACTTTTCATTCACAAGTATGTTCGGCTGGTCGAATTTTGTGAAGGTTACATGTGTGTCCTGCTCTGTTGTTTGGTTTCTGCGATGTTCTGCGTTTTCGTTTTCATTCAAGAGAATGCATATGACACGCGATATCAACGGAATTGCGAAACACTCCGTAACAGTATGCAAAGGCCACGGGGCTCAGGAGCTACCAATCAGAAATAAGTGTGTATATGGGCAAACCAATGTCAAACTAACCTAGCGGTCCAAAAGGTTACACAGTAGCCTGAAGTCCGGACCGGACAGGCGGGTAAACGGGCTCTACTTCTGTCGATTGATATGACAACTGATCGTAGAAACCGTTTTTCTGATCTCATCTGTCCAGATTTTCCTGGTGGACCTATCCACTAAACACTGCTGACACAACTCAGCCTTCAGCTAAGAGTCGTAATGCAGTGGATACCGTCTTATTGTGGAGTACCTGGAAATGAGAAAGCCGATCAACTGGCAGGGGAAGGTGTGACAAAAGAGCAGCCGAATGTACCAGTCACATACCATCAAAAGACAAGAATCATTAAATCAATCAGGAAACCACCAGCCCCAGCACAAGACGACTATTTTATTATGGACAGACCAAAACAAGTCACTATCCTCCGCCTCAGAACAGGGCACAACCGATTACGTAACCACATGTACACAAAATTCAAGATAGGTGTATCAGCCATGTGCACCTGTGGAAATGTGCCCCAGACAGCAGAGCATGTACTTTAGGACTGCACCGATTTTGAAACGTTAAGGCAAACCTTTTGGCTAGAAAGAACAACAGTGGAACGTAAACTCTATGGACCACTGAATGAACTAACAACGACAGTGAAATTTATACAAGAGACAAAACTGCTGATATAGACAACTTATTTCAGGCGAACGTAAGAAGAAGAAGAAGACTATCCACTTGGTGGTGTATGCTTTGCTAGGACTGGCCTCACGTGACGATTCTCCATCGGCCAGCAAACCATGTGATAACTACTGTTGTTATGACGGCAGGCACTAGTGTGACGGCAGGCATTAGTGTGACGGCAGGCATTAGTGTGACGGCAGGCACTACTGTGACGGCAGGCACTAGTGTGACGGCAGGCACTAGTGTGATAGCAGGCACTAGCGTGACGGCAGACATTAGTTACTGTTATTTCTACTGATGGTGTTACTGTCATCGCCGTTAAAAGCGTTACGTTTATTGACACCGTTGCTGTCATCATTGTTACTGTCCTTACTGTCACTGTTTTTTTACTTTTGTTACATTTACTATCTTTACTGTTACAGTTACATTTACTGTAATTACTGTTACTGCCGCTACATTTACTGTCATTGCTGTTGCTGTCGTCACATTCACTGTCATTACTGTTACTGTCGTTAAATTTACTGCCATTGATGTTACTGTCATTACATTTACTGTCATTGATGTTACTGTCGTTACATTTACTGTTGTCACTGATGTTACTGTCATTACATTTACTGTCATTGATGTTACTGTCGTTACATTTACTGCCACTGATGTTACTGTCGTTACATTTACTGTCACTTGATGTTACTGTCGTTACATTTACTGCCACTGATGTTATTGTCGTTACATTTACTGCCATTGATGTTACTGTCATTACATTTACTGTCACTGGTGTTACTGTCGTTACATTTACTGTCAATGATGTTACCCTCGTTACATGTACTGTTGCTATTGATGTTACTGTGGTTACATTTATTGCCATTGATGTTATTGTCGTTACATTTACTATCATTACTGTTAGTGTCACTGTTGTTACTCTCGTTGTTACCGTTATTAATGTTGGTACAGACTTTCTGAACGGACAGGCTTCAAACATAGGCACATAAAGCCACAGATGGGGAATGAGCCCATCCGAAATCAACAACTGGTGACCCAAGGACACGCGATGGTATGGGACTACGACGACATTGAAATGCCCTTGTCTGGAATACAATCACGCATAAATAAGACACACTGTCAGCTGTGCCTGGTGATTCCACGTGAAATGCCCTTGTCTGGACAATCACGCGATAAGGTCAGCTGTGCCTGGTGATTCCACGTGAAATGCCCTTGTCTGGAATACAATCACGCATAAATAAGACACACTGTCAGCTGTGCCTGGTGATTCCACGTGAAATGCCCTTGTCTGAAAAACAATCACGCATAAATAACACACACTGTCAGCTGTGCCTGGTGATTCCACGTGAAATGCCCTTGTCTGGAAATACAATCACGCATAAATAAGACACACTGTCAGCTGTGCCTGGTGATTCCACGTGTGTCTTATAATCACTGACGGAAAGTGAACAAAGGAGAGGCAAATACTTGGACAGCTTAGTTGTAAGGACGGGTTCGAGACGAAAACACTGACATGATCTGTGATTCTGGTGATCGTGTGAGAAGGCGAAACGCGAAAGCCTAAGCTTATATGGACAGTACATGATGATCATTTCAATCATTACCAGTGCTCCCCCCCCCCCCCCCCCCCCCCCCCCCAAAAAAAAAAAAAAAAAACGAGTGGGTACCCACCCTAAAGTGTATAAAACCAAACAATTTTTTTTTAATAACTTCAATGAATAACTTTTCCTGATAGTCTTAGGTGACCCCTGTGAAAGGGTCGTTCGACCCAATAAATGGTCATAATCCGTGACATTAACACGATTGCGTGACATGGTAGTAAAGCCTGGTGAAGCACGTCTATGCCGTCTTCGAGGACGAGATAGGAGACAATATAACCAGCTTCTCATGGGAACAATTAGTACAAATACTTTGGAGTGGATGCTGCATCGGAGGACTGAGCACGCTTGGGAATGCCCAATGTGCAGTGATGTCGATTGTGATAACATAACATATCAAAGGGTCGCGACCGGCAGGTTGAAAACCGCTGGTTTAAAAGGTGCCGGTACTCTCCGCAAAGTGCCTATTACAGTTGCCAAGTAATGACCCCTTTGCACGCTTGAGACTCATTCTTATACAGACCAATGTTGGGTGATTTGGTCAACATCACATCGGCCGCCTTTACTTCCCAGGACTCTACCTAGTACCTATTTAAGGCTGGGTCAACCTAGGCATTGAGGACATGCTTGAGATGAAAATATCGGGAACCAAGCAGACTTGAACCCACCTCTTCCAATCCATAGGCAAGTGTCTAGCCGCTACATTACGGCCGCTACCTAATAGAGTGGTGATAGAAAATAAGTGTCCAAACAAGGGGCACGTCATGCGTGCCGTAGCGTAACACCAGGAACAAACAACAGCCCTGACTATTACTAATGTTATAATTTGTTGTTATAGTTGTTTATGTTATGATATAGAAAAAAACTTTTAAACATCAAAAACAAACCGCTGAAAAGAAGCATTAGGCGAAGAAAAAGTTTACCATGTTTGCTCTGGAAGTTTCCCATCGTCAAGTCTGGAACTCCATCTCGAAACAGCCCAATATCCGAGAATCCAACACAAATAGTAAACAGTCAACTATCCAGGAATAACCCAAACACAAACAGTAAACAATCCAAACAACGACGAAGTGGGCCAAATTCCACACTGACAACCATCTACCCTAGAAAAGTTCTTCTTCTATTGTGAACGTCATTCAGTGAATGCAGCGCGACGACCTGAAGGCTCTCGTTCCCAAACACACACGAGAAGGGAGGCCAACAACGCGAGACGAGAGACCGGTTTCGCATTGCCCTGAGTTGTTCTCATGTGGCCACCAGGCAGCAACTAGGGGGCGGAGTCTGAGCGGAACCCTCTAGTTATTCTTTCTTGTGTTGTTTCCAATGACTTTGTTGTTGTTGTCTAATGTTTGTCTGACATTGTTGATGTTTGCCGCAACAGCTTCCGCAGCTGCCTCTTATGTGGTAAGTCAGAGGGCTAACGCACCTTTGCTATGAAAGTGGCGCAAATAAACCAACCACACATATAACCGGTGACGGTTGGCAGCTTCAGCTGGCCAACAGCAGTTTGAACGTGGTCAACCGAACGGAACGATCTTATGCGATATTTACACTTTTCGACCCATCCGATCTAAGACGCACGATCGTTCTGCTGACTTCTCCCGGCTGCTACTTTAAAGGTTTACCCTGTCATTTTTAGATCAAAAAATATAAACGTGAACTGCCGAGCGAAAAATGCACATTCCAGATACCCAGCTCAACCTGCACAAAAGTGTTAATTAGGACACTTGCGAGTTCTTCTCTCTTAAATCATCACATCGCGCTAGATTTATGGACATCATATAGTATATGTGGGAGATCTAGAGACATCATATAGTATATGTGGGAGATTTAGAGACATCATATAGTATATGTGGGAGATTTAGGGACATCATATAGTATATGTGGGAGATTTAGGGACATCCTATAGTATATGTGGGAGATTTGGGGACATTCTATAGTATATGTGGGAGATTTAGAGACATCATATAGTATATGTGGGAGATTTAGAGACATCATATAGTATATGTGGGAGATTTAGAGACATCATATAGTATATGTGGGAGATTTAGAGACATCATATAGTATATGTGGGAGATTTAGAGACATCATATAGTATATGTGGGAGATTTAGAGACATCATATAGTATATGTGGGAGATTTAGGGACATCCTATAGTATATGTGGGAGATTTGGGGACATTCTATAGTATGCGTGGGAGATTTAAGGACATCCTATAGTATATGTGGGAGATTTAGGGACATCCTATAGTATATGTGGGAGATTTAGGGACATCCTATAGTATGTGTGGGAGATCTAGGGACATCCTATAGTATATGTGGGAGATCTGGGGACATCCTATAGTATGTGTGGGAGATCTAGGGACATCCTATAGTATATGTGGGAGATCTAGGGACATCCTATAGTATGTGTGGGAGATTTAGGGACATCCTATAGTATGTGTGGGAGATTTGGGGACATTCTATAGTATTTGTGGGAGATTTAGGGACATTCCATAGTATATGTGGGAGATTTATGGACATTCTATAGTATATGTGGGAGATTTCGGGACATCCTATAGTATATGTGGGAGATTTAGGGGCATTCTATAGTATATTTTGGGGTTTTATGGACATTCTATAGTATGCGTGGGAGATTTAAAGACATCCTATAGTATATGTGGGAGATTTAGGGACATCCTATAGCATGTGTGGGAGATCTAGGGACATCCTATAGTATGTGTGGGAGATCTAGGGACATCCTATAGTATATGTGGGAGATTTAGGTAAATTCTATAGTATATGGGGAGGGAGGGAGGGGGGGGGTGTTAGGGCTAAGGCTGGTGTTTAAATGAATCGAGATTACTACTAACCCTAAACCGCCTATACTTTAGGATTTCACTAATTATCGCATGATGTGGTGACTTAACAGAACAGAACCCACCCTTGATCTGTCCTGAACGTCATGGGGAACTGGCTCATAAACAGCATTTTCTCCCGAAAGCTGGAATATTATGAGCATTGTGGTCTGGAGAGAACAGGGACGGAGGTACCAGTTTCCGGAAAACGAAGTGGAGGTGGATACATGACATTGAATATGATTTCCTTATGTGGGTTCGGGGACCAGAAACTGCTTGCATATTAGCTGGCAATTATATGTATATATTTACAGGACGTTGCAGAACCAACCCCAGCTCTTTCTGGCTGTTGTGGGTTTTCTAGGCAAATGTACGTCCAGTAGTTTGCTATTGCTTTCTGGGCGGTTGGCTCTCGGTACCACGGTCAAAACCATCGCAAGATATATATTGAAGACATTCATTACCGAACACACACATTCACACATGTACATGCGTACAAAGTCTTGTACACATACAGAGTCACTGGTAACTCGGCAAAGAGAAATATAGACCGTAAGGTGGTTGACACTGAGAAAACATTGAGGGCGAGGCCCTGACAGACGGGCGGATCTTGAAGACATTGCCTTACAACTCAAGCCAACGAATGACCTTATCAAACATCAAGGAAACCAAATGGTCACGAGATCTGAACAGAATGACCCCCACCCACCCGTGACAATGAGCCATATTTCAATATACTGCACCATACTGAAAGGCAGTCGGTATGAGTGGCTTAGGAGTTGCGAACACGCTTCGTATTGCTTGGGTACCGGGATCGATCCCAGCTGCGGGCTTTGCGCCTTGCGTTGGTTTCGATAGTGGTATTGAGAAGCCGACCGTCCAGTGGTAATGGCAAACTACTGGACGTAACCTTGCTCAAAAAAACCACAACAGCCAAAAAATGCCGGGGTTGGTTCTGTAACGTCCTGTAAAGGATACGCAACTAACTTTTAACTGAGAGTCACTGTTGAAGTTTGGGCAGGACACTAAAGAGGATAAGATGACCAGATGACACTACCACTAAGAGCTTACAGAAATACTACGACTGGCAACCATTTGAGATAACACAACCTGATATAAATTTTCCACAAATGAAAAATAAACATCACAGATGCTGATCTGTTTCAGTATTTATTCATTTCAAACAAACACGACTTACAATAAGAAACACTTAGAGTGTTGTAATCTATTTTTCATTCTAGGACGTATCTTCGTTGAAGGTTTCCGTAGTGTAGTGGTTATCACATCCGCCTAACACGCGGAAGGTCCTGGGTTCAAGCCCCAGCGGAAACAGTATTTTTTTCTTGGCAGTGCTTTTCTGTTATTTTTTTTTTAAAATACCTGCACGTTATATTCATCAATATGTGCTGTCTTTTTCAGGCTTGGATGTAACAAAATTGTCTATTTTGCTAAACTGCATTCTCTAAACATGGACATACACACACACACACAAAGAGAAGAAACATTTATATTTTAATAGAACTGAATATCAAGGAAGATTGGCTAACAAGCAACATCTTCTCTAAGCGTCACGGTGGATTGGGAAAAAAAAACTAATAGCAAAAAACATGGTACCAGAAAGGAGGGACAGGGGTCGACCAACAGGAAGATGAGCGCAGGATATAAGAGACTCCTTAAATATGAAAGTACACGAGACAGGAGAGTTGGCAAGAGACGAGTTTCTTTCAGGCAAACCGTGATGAGAGCGACGTTCTGGCGATGATCATGAACTAGGGTGACCATATCTTAAACTGAAAACAAGATACCCTAAGTAAGCCAGTTAGAGGCCATCCACCCACTTTCACAGATCCCAAATGTTCAGGCCGAAGCTATCCTAAAGCAAATGGCTTTTAAAATACAAATTCTGATATCAATAATTAGCGTAAGCTCTATCTTGAAGGCTGTTTACTTTCAAACCTCTATACAGCGACTTTCAAATACAGTGTCTGTTCTAGCAGACACTGTTAGCATCTGTGCTAACTTAGAAACACAGCTTCGTGTTAGAGAGTATGTGTTATGGGGAAAGAACAATTTGTTTCCCGGCTAGAAATAACAAGACAAAGCTGGGGTTGGAATGACTGTCTCGGTTACCACAATCACAAGGGTGTGCCCTGTCGGTCTGCCACCAGCACTGAGATTCTTATGTCTGACCGTGTCAACACTTCAGGTCATCTTAACCTACCATCCAGATGTAAAGCTAAATTTTAGATGTCGCACTTCCAAGTTGCAGCACGGAGAGCGTAAACGCTGGGAAACTATACTGTCGGGACAGTATCGTTTTTAGGTAGGCCCAGACTGTCGGATCTGTTCTTGATATTTATATAGCTTCACAGCAGTTCATTAATCTCCCCCACCTCGTGTGTCCCGCCCGCCCAGAACTGCTACTATCTGTTTGTACCTGTCCCACTGGTCCATATTGTCCATTATTGATTTTTGTATTTGTGTAGTATTGTTTGATTTGTATGTGCTGATGAAGGCTCCATAGCCGCAACGTTCACGTTTTGTTTGTATTTATCATAATGTGAAGCTTGCTAATATACTTTTTGTTCAGTTTTATATATTTTCTTGATACTCAAAGGGGGAGTGAGGAAGGGGGGGGGGGGGAGAAATGTGTCCTAAGTGACATCGAGTTTCTAGGGGACGGTCTGAGTGTTCCTGCTATAAGGTAACTTATAGTCCCCCTAGATAAACGGCGGGCACGCACACTTGTACTGTTGTCTAGTGCCATCTTTCATCCACACCTCTACCATTAGCCTCTAAGGGAACTAAATCGATAGTTGTGAATCCATATTTGATGATATTGCCACAGTCCTAAGAGCTCACTGGGGAGTAATAGTTATGTGTATTACGTAGTACACAAAGGAATCAACCAGCTGATCATATCTGTTGTGTTCGAAATCAGCGGTTCTCAACATGGTTGTCAGCGTACCTTCTTGAGACCAGGAGGCTGGGGGAGGGGGAGGGGGAGGGGGAGGGGGAGGGGGAGAGGGGGGGGGGCTTTCGCCCACTTTTAATCCCTGTGTGGGTTCCCCGGCCCCATTGTGGGGAAAACAAGAATAGACCCACTGCCTGCCCAAAGCATGTCGTAAGAGCCAACAAAATGGGGACCTTTTTTCGAAGTCGGAGTAAATCTCCCTGAGTAGAGGAACCAACAGTCTGCATGCACATGACTCAGACCTGGAACAGGACTAGAGTCCAGAAGTGGACGAACAACCAGAACTTTCCGCTGGAGTTAAAAGCTGGTGAACGCGGCGGCGAAGAAGAAGAAGAAGAAGAAGAAGAAGAAGAAGAAGAAGAAGAAGAAGAAGAAGAAGAAGAAGATGAAGAAGAAGAAGAAGAAGAAGAAGAAGAAGAAGAAGAAGAAGAAAAGAAGAAGAAGAAGAAGAAGAAGAAGAAGAAGAAGTAAAAGCCTGTTAAGCAAAACTAGTGGGAGACGGGACCTGGTGGTCGCCATATTTGTTTACAGAATGTGTAAGCCTTTAATTTTTGTTTCGTCGGCGCGCCTGTTACCAGGTAATATTCCCAGACGACATTGGGAGTACTATAGCCAACCTTCCTCGTGAAGATGGCACATAATGCAGTTATTGCACTCTCGAAGCTGACATATATTCTGTGGCGTTTCCCCAGGTCCCGACAGCACAGTGGAGCAGACAATCTTCACAGAAAGCAGCAACTACATTGGTCGATAGCTTCCTAATAGTGTGGGACTGGTTTTGTAGATGAAAGCAAGAGTGTGTAGATGAAAGCAAGAGTGTGTAGATGAAAGCAAGAGTGTGTAGATGAAAGCAAGAGAGTGTAGACTAAAGCAAGAGAGTGTAGACTAAAGCAAGAGTGTGTAGATGAAAGCAAGAGTGTGTAGATGAAAGCAAGAGTGTGTAGATGAAAGCAAGAGAGTGTAGATGAAAGCAAGAGAGTGTAGACTAAAGCAAGAGAGTGTAGACTAAAGCAAGAGAGTGTAGACTAAAGCAAGAGTGTGTAGATGAAAGCAAGAGTGTGTAGACTAAAGCAAGAGTGTGTAGATGAAAGCAAGAGTGTGTAGATGAAAGCAAGAGAGTGTAGACTAAAGCAAGAGAGTGTAAACTAAAGCAAGAGAGTGTATACTAAAGCAAGAGAGTGTAGACTAAAGCAAGAGTGTGTAGACTAAAGCAAGAGTGTGTAGACTAAAGCAAGAGTGTGTAGACTAAAGCAAGAGTGTGTATATGAAAGCAAGAGTGTGTAGACTAAAGCAAGAGAGTGTAGATGAAAGCAAGAGAGTGTAGATGAAAGCAAGAGTGTGTAGATGAAAGCAAGAGAGTGTAGACTAAAGCAAGAGAGTGTAGACTAAACCAAGAGTGTGTAGATGAAAGCAAGAGAGTGTAGACTAAACCAAGAGTGTGTAGATGAAAGCAAGAGAGTGTAGACTAAACCAAGAGTGTGTAGATGAAAGCAAGAGAGTGTAGACTAAAGCAAGAGAGTGTAGACTAAAGCAAGAGAGTGTAGACTAAACCAAGAGTGTGTAGATGAAAGCAAGAGAGTGTGTAGACTAAAGCAAGAGAGTGTAGACTAAAGCAAGAGAGTGTAGACTAAAGCAAGAGAGTGTAGACTAAAGCAAGAGAGTGTAGACTAAAGCAAGAGAGTGTAGACTAAAGCAAGAGAGTGTAGACTAAACCAAGAGTGTGTAGACTAAACCAAGAGTGTGTAGATGAAAGCAAGAGAGTGTAGACTAAAGCAAGAGAGTGTAGACTAAACCAAGAGTGTGTAGATGAAAGCAAGAGAGTGTAGACTAAAGCAAGAGAGTGTAGACTAAACCAAGAGTGTGTAGATGAAAGCAAGAGTGTGTAGATGAAAGCAAGAGAGTGTAGACTAAAGCAAGAGTGTGTAGATGAAAGCAAGAGTGTGTAGATGAAAGCAAGAGAGTGTAGATGAAAGCAAGAGAGTGTAGACTAAAGCAAGAGAGTGTAGACTAAACCAAGAGTGTGTAGATGAAAGCAAGAGAGTGTAGACTAAACCAAGAGTGTGTAGATGAAAGCAAGAGAGTGTAGACTAAACCAAGAGTGTGTAGATGAAAGCAAGAGAGTGTAGACTAAAGCAAGAGAGTGTAGACTAAAGCAAGAGAGTGTAGACTAAAGCAAGAGAGTGTAGACTAAACCAAGAGTGTGTAGATGAAAGCAAGAGAGTGTAGACTAAAGCAAGAGAGTGTAGACTAAAGCAAGAGAGTGTAGACTAAAGCAAGAGAGTGTAGACTAAAGCAAGAGAGTGTAGACTAAAGCAAGAGAGTGTAGACTAAAGCAAGAGAGTGTAGACTAAACCAAGAGTGTGTAGATGAAAGCAAGAGAGTGTAGACTAAAGCAAGAGAGTGTAGACTAAACCAAGAGTGTGTAGATGAAAGCAAGAGAGTGTAGACTAAAGCAAGAGAGTGTAGACTAAACCAAGAGTGTGTAGATGAAAGCAAGAGTGTGTAGATGAAAGCAAGAGAGTGTAGACTAAAGCAAGAGTGTGTAGATGAAAGCAAGAGTGTGTAGATGAAAGCAAGCGTGTGTAGATGAAAGCAAGAGTACTATAGACAAATAAATGACGACGAGTCGTTGCCCTCGGCAGTTGTGCTAGACATCAATGATTTTCTTCATCAGTGAAGTCTACATCAGTTGATCCTTCACACTTGAAACCACAATGTTTGGTATATGGTGCTCTCACCAGTGGTGTGGTTATTAAATAGTGGTGTTTTACAACCTGTCTGTCTTCTATCTATCTATCTATCTATCTATCTATCTATCTATCTATCTATCTATCTATCTATCTATCTATCTATCTATCTATCTATCTATCTATCTATCTATCTATCTATCTATCTATCTATCTATCTATCTATCTATCTATCTGTCTGTCTGTCTGTCTGTCTGTCTGTCTGTCTGTCTGTCTGTCTGTCTGTCTGTCTGTCTGTCTGTCTGTCTGTCTGTCTGTCTGTCTGTCTGTCTGTCTGTCTGTCTGTCTGTCTGTCTGTCTGTCCGTCTGTCTGTCCGTCTGTCCGTCCGTCCGTCCGTCCGTCCGTCCGTCCGTCCGTCCGTCCGTCCGTCCGTCCATCCATCCATCCATCTACCTAGCGATCTATCTATCTATCTATCTGTCTGTCTGTCTGTCTGTCTGTCTGTCTAGTTCACAGCACAGACACAGATAAATACAAGGGACACAACATTTAATATTTCTCGACACAAGTGCATTGTCTCCCCCATAATGTGATTTCCCTGTCCCTCCCCAGAGAAGTACTTCTACTGACAAACAGAAAGTCCCGTTTCAGAAACCACTCAGCAAATTTCCTGGCAAAACGCTAGAGTAACAAATGCCAGAACAAGAGGATTTATCCATGTTCTCTTCCGGATTAATCCACATTTCTGTGCTGTCTGTCTCTTCTGATCCTGTTTTGAATTAGGTCGGGTTATCTTCATGACGTCCGCTCTGTGGCTAAGTCGATGCCAACGCTTCGTAATGCTGGGGTGCAGGGTTCGATCCCACCCGCGGGCGAAGCGCCTTGCGTTGGTTTCGACAGTGGTATCAGAGGGCCGACCGTCCAAAAAGCAATGTCAAACTACTGGCCGTAAATTTGACTAGAGAAACACAACAGCCAGGGGCTGCGAGGGTTGGTTCTGCAACGTCCTGTAAAGGATACGCGACTAACCTTTTATCTTTATGACACTCCTGACATGTCCATCGGTTCTCAGATTCCCCCTTCAACATATACATCAGCGTGCCGCGGTTAAAAAGTGCCAGTCCTGTGTTCAAATTCAAATTCTCTTTCTTTGACCACTTTCAGCTAGGTCCGTTCACATTTCTGCTCACTTTCCTTTCAGCTATATTTGTGGTGACGTTTTCTGGTCGCGATCTTATTTGATTCTGGATTTTGTTTACAAGTCCTGTGTTGGTTGACGAGACTTCTTGAACGTCCCCTGAGCTTCTCAAGCCTGACTGTACCGATCTTCACTCCCAGTTCTCACATTTTTAGCAGTGATGTGGACACTGCACACCTTAAGGCCTCCAATCGCTGCATCTCTCTAAATCAGAGGTTCTCAACCTTCCCAGTGAGGCGACCCTTTAATACAGTTCCTCGTATTGTGGATACCCCCCCCCCCCCCCCCTCTTATTTTCGTTGCTAATTTATAACTTCAGTGTATATGTGTTTTCCGATGGTCTTTGTAAAAGGGTAGAGATTCACAAGTTAAAAACCGCTACTCTTAAGGTATTAACAAAAATCAATGGGATCTATAGGCCCGCTAACAGCAACAAAGGTAGAATCCTTCAGCTCATGTATAACAAACAACTCCCGCATGCCATGGTGACGAAGATGAAGAGGTTCCCGAGACCACTATCTGCGTGTATGCCTCGACCTGCTAGACCGTGCTCATAGAATCACTCAGCACACACAACGTGGAAACGGTCTTTAGATTCCAGCCACATGAAAGTCTGTGTCAACGCCATCACTTCTCTGATGCCCTGTTTTTCTTAGGCCGATCCATGTTTTTGCCATTCATCATCATCATCATCCTTCATGTTCTGCGATACACATAGGGCTGGCATTCGATCCCTTGACTCCGCGCCCCGTGGCCTGAAACTCTGTCCATTTCTGACATGGGGTTCGGCCCAGCGGTTGTAGCTTGAAACAATGATCTACTTAATGTTTTCCTTAGACGTCCTCTTTTTCTCAGACCTTTTGTTTACATTTCATTGCTTCTTTTTCTTGTTTCTAATTCTTTGCTTATTTCGTCTTAGGGAAATGAGAAAAAGAAGAAGGAGATGTCGATCATTGCGATCATGAGTGTCCTTTTCTGCGAGTTTCTGTAGCTATGAACAAAAAATCTTGTCATGGGGTAGCAGGCCTCATGCACAAGCCCTCTTTCTTTTTCATCCGGGTTTGGGAACTTCTTAGGAACAAGGGTCGGAGAGACTAACACAGGAAGCATTGTGTGCACTACAAGCTAACCTCTAATTAAACTCTGCCCCACAGATCTACACCCGTGTTGCCACTTTAGATGTTTTCCCTTGCATTTAGATGGCGTTTTTGACGTTTAGATGGTAGATGTCTTTCTATACGTTTTTTATTTGGAGTAAATTTATCAAATCTAACCTGAGAAAAAAAAATGAAATTTGACCTTTAAAATGCTAACTTGACAATAAAATTCGGCCTGATAAGAGCAGGAAAAGGCTGTTTCACTTATCAGCTCCCTGATTAGGTATTAAAAGAAACTGGAACAGCTAAACCATACCAGAGTCATTTTGGATCTAAAGCTTTAAATTCATCATCCTAGCTAAGTTTATCCTGTGGATCTTGTAAGGCAGACTTTAGTAAAGATAAGGACAAGATTCTATAGGGTAAGTCATATCAGTTGCCATGTAATTTGTGACTCTTTCCATTTGGATGTTTTTTCTAGATATTTTCAACGCAAATTCAGAGGTTTTTAGATATTTTTTTTTTTGACGGAGCTGTCCCGTGACCTGGTTTTCTATGAAGCCAAAACTGGGCAGTTGGTCCCCTGCAAACTCCGGAAGGCTCAGCCAGCTCACAGAATGACTAGATGTCAATCACAAGGTGTCACAGAGATCAAAGCCAGGCACATTAGCTTTTGATGTCTTCAGCCGTGTGATGTCCCGACCAGCGCCCCCCTGAGCCTCACAAATACCGCCTTTGTTCTATCTTTGATCTCACATCAGACAGTCGGTGTCGAGTGCCAGTTGTGCAGGGAATGGGCTGCCAACGCTGGTTCATTATGTCTCTTTAGCCATTTCTGTAATTATTTTGTTAATTATTAAAAGCGCGTGGCACGTGTTCGCCTTTACGAATGCGAGGCGCCTTCGTCGTCTGGAGGTGATGGGTTTGATTCCTGTCACGATAACTATAACTTGGGGGTTTGTTGTTGTCTAATGTGTCCTAAGAGCCCCCGTGGTGTAGCGGTAAGACTCTCGCCTGTGCATCGTCAGGTCCAGACGCAGACGGACTTTTCCAAAATGACCTTGGCTCTTATGTTGACCCAGCCACGACCGGCTCCAGCTGACGGGCCGTGCTGCTGACGTCACCGGGTCCGGCTAACGATGCGTTAACGCAGCATTTCTCAAACTGGGTGCCGAGGCAGCCTGGGGTGTCCTGAGCGTATGCCAGGGCTGCCGCGTAATCAAGAAAAGTCGGCTAAAAATGTGAAATAATGAACAAGGCATGTAGATACTTAAAGATACAATGTAAGTTGTCTTTCCTTGCCACTGTCGAAAATAGTTTCTATCTTGTTTGAGAACCGCTGCGTTACCGCATCGTTAGTCTGACGCGGTGACGTCAGCAGCACGGCCCGTTAGCTGGAGCCGGTCATGATTTGTCTTGCGTTGGTTTCGACAATGGCACCGATAGCTGATAGTTCAGGGGCAATGGCAAACTATTGAACGTAAAATTTGCCTAGAGAAACCATAAAAGTCAAATAATGCTAAAGCTGGTTCTGCAACGTCCTGTAAAGGATACGCAAATAACATATTGTGCAAGACTTATATATTTTTTTAACTGACTAATCGGAATTAGGTGGACGTTATGGATAGCCACCACCTGCTGCCTTTACTTTCCAGGACTTTACCTCGATACCCATTTTAGACAGTTTCTTCTTCTTTGCGTTCACCGTCTGTAATCTCTGGCGGAAAGTTCAAGTTGTTCGTCCACCTCTAGACTTTAGTCTTGTTCCAGAACCTGAATGCCGCTTGCGCATCCTTTTTACAGAACTGGCTTACTCGTATGCAGACTATTGGTTCCTTGCCTCTCGGGCAGATGCACTTTGACTTCGAAGAAGCCCACAGTGGACTCTTACGACATGCTTTTGTTTTATCATAGTCGACGTCATTGCACATAATACACTCCCATGTTGCCGCTGCCAACATCCAGTCCGCCAGTTTTACCACGTCAACATCCAGCCCGCCAGTTTTACCACGTCAACATTCAGTCCGCCAGTTTTACCACGTCAACATCCAGTCCGCCAGTTTTACCACGTCAACATTCAGCCCGCCAGTTTTACCACGTCAACATTCAGTCCGCCAGTTTTACCACGTCAACATCCAGTCCGCCAGTTTTACCACGTCAACATCCAGCCCGCCAGTTTTACCACGTCAACATCCAGCCCGCCAGTTTAACCACGTCAACATTCAGTCCGCCAGTTTTACCACGTCAACATCCAGCCCGCCAGTTTTACCACGTCAACATTCAGTCCGCCAGTTTTACCACGTCAACATCCAGCCCGCCAGTTTTACCACGTCAACATCCAGCCCGCCAGTTTTACCACGTCAACATCCAGCCCGCCAGTTTTACCACGTCAACATCCAGCCCGCCAGTTTTACTACGTCAACATTCAGCCCGCCAGTTTTACCACGTCAACATCCAGCCCGCCAGTTTTACCACGTCAACATTCAGTCCGCCAGTTTTACCACGTCAACATTCAGTCCGCCAGTTTTACCACGTCAACATTCAGTCCGCCAGTTTTACCACGTCAACATTCAGTCCGCCAGTTTTACCACGTCAACATTCAGTCCGCCAGTTTTACCACGTCAACATCCAGCCCGCCAGTTTTACCACGTCAACATTCAGTCCGCCAGTGTCAGCATTTATTTTGCCACTCACAACGCTGAGTTAGCCACTCACAGTATTTAGTTAGTACTCCCAATATTCATTTAGCTACTCACAGCGTTTAACCATCCACTCCTAATATTCAGTCCGCCAGTGTCAGCATTCATTTTGCCACTCACAACGCTGAGTTAGCCACTCACAGTATTCAGTTAGTCACTCCCAATATTCAGTTTGCTACTCCTAACATTCAGTAAGTCGCTCCCAGTGTTCAGTTAGCCGCTCCCAACGTTCCGTTAGCCGCTCCCAATGTTCACTTAGCCACTCCCAATGTTCACTTAGCCGCTCCCAACATTCAGCTCGCCAGTGTCAACATTCAGTTAGCCACGCCCAGTATTCAGTTATTCACGCCCAATATCCAATTTTGCCACTCCCGGCATTCAGTCACCGTGTGTCAACATCCAGTTAATCTGTTCCAGTACTCATCTAATCTGTCCTTCTATTGATTGAGCCGGTCCCAGTATTCAAGAGCCAGTAGTAACATAATTCACTGGGTAATATTGTTAACATTCTACCCCACCGCAAACTTTATAACATTGCAACAAGTATGAAGGAATCCACGCCCAGAATTTATTCCCTTCACTTATTTATGTTAACAATTTTCAGAACATTTGTTTGGTTGGCTATCGTTGCCGGTTTTTCCCATCCGGGATGCCTGCCGAAAATGTGATAACCTCTGAAAGTGTGATAATCCCTGAGAAATTGATAATCCCTGAGAAATTTAGCTTCTCTTCATGGGTGACAAAACAACGTGACAAAGCTCCAGTAAAGGTTAATATAACCTTTTCATGCGAACGCGCTTTGTAATGCCGGGTTGCTGGGTTTGATCCCAGCTGCGGACAATTTGTTTTGCGTTGGTTTCGACAATGGTACCGAGAGCTGACAGTTCAAAAGCAATGACAAACTATTGAACGTAAAATTTGCCTAGAAAAACCACAACAGTAAAAAAAATGTTGGTTCTGCAACGTCCTGTAAAGGATACGGAAATAACATATTATGCAAGAAATATATTTTTTACTGACTAATCGGAATTAGATGGTCGTTATGGATAACCACCACCTGCTGCCTTTACTTTCCAGGACTTTACCTCGATACCAATTTTAGACCGTTTCTTCTTCTTAGTGTTTACCGTCTGGATTCTCCGGCGGAAAGTTCAAGTTGTTCGTCCACCTCTAGACTTTAGTCTTGTTCCAGAACCTGAATGCCGCTTGCGCATCCTTTTTACAGAACTGTCTTACCCGTATGCAGACTATTGGTTCCTTGCCTCTCAGGCAGATGCACTCTGACTTTGAAGAAGCCCACAGTTAGTGGACTCTTACGACATGCTTGTGTGTTATCATAGTCGACGTCATTGCACATAATACACTCCCATGTTGCCGCTGTCAACATCCAGTCCGCCAGTTTTACCACGTCAACATTCAGTCCGCCAGTTTTACCACGTCAACATTCAGTCAGCCACCCTTAACATTCAGTCCGCCAGTGTCAGCATTCATTTTGCCACTCCCAACGCTGAGTTAGCACTCACAGTATTTAGTTACTCACTCCCAATGTTCAGTTAGCCGCTCCCAATGTTCAGTCAGCCGCACCCAACACTGAGTCTGCCAGGGTCAGCATTTAGTTAACAACGCCCAGTATTCAATTAGTCACTCCCAACATTCAGTAAGTCGCTTCAAGTGTTCAGTTAGCCGCTCCCAACGTTCAGTTAGCCACACCCAACGTTCAGTTAGCCACACCCAACGTTCAGTTAGCCGCTCCCAATGTTCACTTAACCGCTCCCAATGTTCAGTTAGCCGCTCCCAATGTTCAGTTAGCCACGCCCAGTATTCGGTTAGTCCCGCCCAATATTCAGTTTGCCACTCCCAATGTTCAGTTAGCCACACCCAACGTTCAGTTAGCCGCTCCCAATGTTCAGTTAGCCGCTCCCAATGTTCAGTTAGCCACGCCCAGTATTCGGTTAGTCCCGCCCAATATTCAGTTTGCCACTCCCAGCATTCAGTTTGCCACTTCCGGCACTCAGTTACCGAGTGTCAACATCCAGTTAACCTGTTCCAATCCTCATCTAGTCTGTCCTACTATTGATTGAGCCGGTCCCAGTATTCAAGAGCCAGTAGTAACAGAATTCACTGGGCGATATTGTTAACATTCTACCCCACCGCAAACTTTATAACATTGCAACAAGTATGAAGAAATCCTCGCCCAGAATTTATTCCCTCGACTTATTCATGTTAAAAGTTTTCAGAACATTTGCTGGGTTGGCTATCGTTGCTGGTTTTTCCCACACAGGATGCCAGCCGAAAATTTGATAACCCCTGAGAATTTGATAATCCCTGAAAAATTTAGCTTCTCTTCATGGGTGACAAAACAACGTGACAAAGCTCAGACATTCCGTTCAACATGTAAGGAGATTAGAACTGGGGCACCCGTAACGATCATGCTAGCCTGTGTGGGTACAGTTGGTAAACTGAGCTCTCTGAACATAGTTTTAATTTGTTAACTGATTTATCTTAATCTTCTTCTTTCCGTTCCCCCTGCCAGTTGTTTTTGGATAAGAAGACCACATACATCTATGAAGTTTGTGGTGCGACACATCTCTTCCACCATTCTACGTAATTGGTTTATATTGGAATGCCAACCGGGCAAACCTGAGATCGCTCTATTGCATGTAGATAGCATATATGTAACACACAGGTTCCACAGTTGTAAAGATTAATGTACCCTTTTCACGCGAACACTCTTCGTAATGCCGGGTTTGATCTCAACTGCGGACAATTTGTCCACGACCGGCTCCAGCTGACGGGCCGTGCTGCTGACGTCACCGGGTCGGGCTAACGATGCGTTAACGCAGCATTTCTCAAACTGGGTGCTGAGGCAGCCTGGGGTGTCGTGAGCGTATGCCAGGGCTGCCGCGTAATCAAGAAAAGTCGGCTAAAAATGTGAAATAATGAAGAAGGCATGTAGATACTTAAAGATACAATTTAAGTTGTCTTCCCTTGCCACTGTCGAAAATAGTTTCTATCTTGTTTGAGAACCGCTGCGTTACCGCATCGTTAGCCTGACGCGGTGACGTCAGCAGCACGGCCCGTCAGCTGGAGCCGGTCATGACCCAGCCCTGAATAGATACCATGTACATTCATGGGAAGTAAAGGCGGCCGGGGTGATCAGTCTATGCACATAAATAAACAGAGGGAGAACCCTTAAGGCCATAGAAACATATAAATATGTGTGTGTGTGTGTGTGTTTCTACGGCGCCAAGGGTTCTCTCTTTGTTTATTTATGTGTATCACGTGTAACAACGGAACCGACCAATCAAATCTCTTTCTATTCTAGACAAAGCATTACGGTCTGCTGTGTTTATAATTGTTCTATATTCTTTATCCTCTACTTTTTAAGATGAAATGTTTCGTTATTTGAAGCCCCACTCTGGCTCTTGCCAGAGGCCGCAATATAGCCTGGCCATATATGACCTAAAGGCTGAACGCGGTTTCTTGGACCTCACCACGGTGATCCTCACCCACATGGTGGCACTTTGTGTCATCGGGTGTTTATCGCTTGTGTGATGTCCTGGTGGGGTAGAAAGGCAGTCAGTCATAATTGTTGTTGTATTTGTTATTCGACCTCTGCGTTTTAAATAAACATTGCTGTAAACTATGGTGCCACTTCAACGGTATCTTTTTTTTTTCTGGGTTGGTTTTAAAGAGACGATGAGCACGTTGTGTCGTTGTTCATAGATACACCACGAACTCAACATGTTAGTTGTTAGTTAACTTTTACGACATGTTTGTAAAGGGGCGGTGGGTCCCCACCCCCAGTCCGTCCAAAAGGGTCCCGGAACTTAGATGACCATAATATCCTTAGCTGGAAACGAGTAACCACAGTAATGTTTTGATTTGAAAATTTCCCCCCCCCCCCCCCCCCCCCCAAGCAAGTCAGTTAAATTCCCAGTCCTTTTTTTTTTCAGGTCACCGGGTTTAAAAGATTAACTAGTCGCTCAGCAATGGTAATCAACCCAACTCAGTATCGCCAAGAATAAAATTAAACAATATGCTCTTTCAGCGCACTGAAAAACCGAAACACTCAAGACTAAAACGTCCAATCAACACATCGCACACTACAACTTTATCTGTTCAAGTCTACGTTCTATTCTGCAGCTTCTTCTTCTTCTTCTTCGATCCTTCTGTCAGAAAACTTATATCAGGAGGCCGGTAGCCTTTATGAAAGCTATCGTGCAATCCATATCCTCTCGTGTACCATACAGTTTTGTCTTCTGTGTGGTTGGAACAGACCAGATTGCGTCTCTGTTGTCAGCATACAGTTGACAGTGTTGGAGCACATGCTCAGCATTTTCGGGTGCCACGATGCAAGGAACACGTCTCCGTATTTCCTACACCAAAAAATTTGAACATATGTTGACGAAATCTGTTGTGCCCTGTCCTTAGTCTGAATATAATACACTGTCCCTCTCTAGAGAGGCGATGAAGTGAGTCTTGTGGAGAAAATCTGGTGTGGGTATCCAGCCTCCTTTCTTGGATACTAGATTGTATTAATGTTTTCATCTCTTGGTGGGTTAAGTCACTATTTGGTTGTACCATGTCACTGCCGCTTCTGGCCAATCTGTCCGCTATTTCATTGCCTTCCAAGCCACAGTGACATGGAATCCACTGCAGTACAGATTGTTCTACTGAAGAGCCTAAGTAAATCAGCTGTTGCGTCAAGTCTACAAACTGAGTGTCTTTTGGGTTAACAATTGCTTGTAGAACTGACATAGCATCAGTCAGAAAGACCACTCCGCTATATTTGTTGTGCTGTTGTCCATTCAGGAAAGAACATGCCGCTAGAAGTGCTTCTGCCTCTGCTCTATAATTGGAGGAATATGAACCTGTTGGTACAGCCTGGTTGATTTTTAAACCATTTGGGCATTCTATGAATATTCCTCCTCCTCCGTCTCTTACTGCTCTCTTGGCTGAACCATCTGTATACACTCGAATCCAACTCTGGTGTGGGTAAAGTCTATTGATCTCACCTTCTGTAGTTGATTTCATATCAGTGCTGCTCATTGATGATTTGGAGGAGACCCCTGTTACAGTGGTTCTGACTGTTGGTAGGCTATCCCTAAGCCAAGCGGGGCAGTCGTTGTAAGGTTTAAGTGGAACATTTGGTATTATGGGGGGGGGGGGAGTTTAAGTTTGTTTAAAAACCGGATAACCGGCGTTTTATCGGAGTACCGAAAGGACGACGCGGGACTCATATGAGGAAAGTGGAGGTTAAAGTTCAAAAAGTTGCAACAGCAAGCAGTAGAGGTAAATAATGAAGTCGATGAAGGAAAATGGTGAGAAGCAAAGTACAATGATACCTTCATGATGGCCGTATACCAGAGGAATTTTCCAGTGAGAAATAACAATATGGAGGAGCAGATGGATCACCACAGTCTGGTGAGATTGATGCAGTTGGGGGTGACGAGAGGTTCTGGCAGATGCTCAAGGCGCAGAGGAAAGGCCAGACGGACGTTTAATCAGAAAGCTACTGGCACCATTATTATCGGAACTCTCCGCTGGCCGCTGAAGATGGGGACGGAACGCTTATGGGAATGCCCCGAGTGCTGTGATGTCGGTTCTTGAATCAAATCAAATCAAATCAAATCCAGTGAGAAATAAAAGGAGAATGATTAATCCCTTCCCATTAAAAAAAAACACGTCGTCGTTGACATATTATATATTGATGGTGATTGTCTAAAATAATATATATGCTGTTAAATATTAAAATACATAAATACAAAAGCATTTATATACAACGAGGCCCCGTTATAGGCGAAACAAGAATAAACTGCTTCCGTTGTTGCCACTTTGCTTTGAAATAATATATCTAGAAACGAAACAAAAACAACATCTTGAAATATCTATATTGTACAGGTGAAATATCCACACACACAAAATTCAGATGAAAAAAGTAAAACAGTACATAGATTTTGATGACATACGTGTGCAGGATGTTAGTAAGTAAAGTACACTTTATATGTGAATTATTAAAAAAAAACAAATTAATGAAGTCATTCAAACTGTGCTTCACAGAAGGAACATGCAGAGAATAGCTCTCGTCTGCTGGACTAATTCTTTGCATTCAAAAACAAAATGGTACTTTCAGCTTCGTTGAAATAGCGATAGGCCATAGCTGCAGCTATTATAACTTCTTCTTCTTCTCGTTCACCAGCTGTACACTCTGGTGGAAAGTTCTGGTTGCTCGTCCACTACTGAACTGCAGTCGTGTTCCAGAACCTGACTGTTGCGTGTGCATCAGTTTGACATATTTCATTCTCTTGAATACAGATTGTTGGTTCCTTGCCTCTCCGGCAGACGCACTCCGACTTCAAAGGAAGCTCCCCAACTCTTACGACATGCTTTTGGGGAGGCAGTGGGTTTATTGTTTTCCCCCACAATCGGGCCCCGGAACCCACACGGGAAGCTATTATAACTAATTTGATTACATTCTTAGCATAAATTTTAAAGAAGTTATGTACTTCCGTTTTCCATTTTTAAAAAAAATTATGCATACAAAGTGTAACTATATGTTACAAACACCCTGTAAAATGATGTCCTTGTCAGTAGTGATGTCGGTCTCACAAGATCCCTAGATTTAAAATGTCTCTGGTACGCTTTAGCTATTCCAGTTTGTGTTAATAAACCCACCAAGGAGCTGGTAAGTTGAATACCATTTTCTTACTCTCATTTTGCCACACTGTTAAGCGTTGAAAACTGTTAGTTTACAAAAAGGCAAATACTGTATTTGACACACCAAAGCAAACAATGTACAATACATATTTATTACGGTAGTTAATAAACTGACACCGAAAGAAAGACTAAGAATTCTTTAAATTATCCATACCTAACTCCAAATGAAAAACATCTAGAATTACATCTTACATCTAAATGTAAAAAAAAAAAAAACATCTAGATTCAGGCAAAAACATCAAGATCTAGATGTAAAACATCTAGAATGGCAACACTGACAACTTCCCTTAAAGCATGTCGTAAGGGTTGCCGATCTTGGGATTTTCGTGGATGTCGGAGTGGATCTGCCTGAAAGGCAAGGAAACTACCGTCTTCGTGCAAATAAGCCAGCTGTGAAATTGTGCAAGCAAACCTCCAGTTCTGCAACAAGACTAAACTCCAGAACTGGACAGTAAAGGACATTCTGTGTGATCTTTACTAGGACAGTAAAGGACATTCTGTGTGATCTTTACTAGGACAGTAAAGGACATTCTGTGTGATCTTTACTAGGACAGTAAAGGACATTCTGTGTGATCTTTACTAGGACAGTAAAGGACATTCTGTGTGATCTTCACTAGGACAGTAAAGGACATTCTGTGTGATCTTTACTAGGACAGTAAAGGACATTCTGTGTGATCTTTACTAGGACAGTAAAGGACATTCTGTGCGATCTCCACTAGGACAGTAAAGGACATTCTGTACGATCTCCACTGGGACAGTAAAGGACATTCTGTGTGATCTCCACTAGGACAGTAAAGGACATTCTGTGTCATCTCCACTGGGACAGTAAAGGACATTCTGTGTGATCTCCACTAGGACAGTAAAGGACATTCTGTGTGATCTCCACTGGGACAGTAAAGGACATTCTGTGCGATCTCCACTAGGACAGTAAAGGACATTCTGTGTGATCTCCACTGGGACAGTAAAGGACATTCTGTGTGATCTCCACTAGGACAGTAAAGGACATTCTGTGTGATCTCCACTGGGACAGTAAAGGACATTTTGTGTGATCTCCACTAGGACAGTAAAGAATATTCTGTGTGATCTCCACTGTGACAGTAAAGGACATTCTGTGTGATCTCCACTAGGACAGTAAAGGACATTCTGTGCGATTTCTACTAGGACAGTGAAGCATTTTCTGTGTGATCTCCACTGGGACAGCAACGAAGCAATTATGGAGCCACCCATCGGCAGTAAAGTTGCAAACTCGACTAAGGACACCTGCTAATGCTGCCTACGATTACTCTTTATACTTCTATCAGTCTTCAGTTTGGTTACTTCCCCTAGTTCTCCAGCTACCACGAAACCTTTATCACAAATGAAAATCTTGATCAGATGGAGCTGAAAGGCAAGCTCAAAGCGGCGAGAAACTCAGATGATCCCGTGCCATCAAGCTCCACTTTGGCCTTTCATCTACATGTATCGTCCATGTATTGATCTACCTTGGCGCGCTTTGATGTTTCAGGTACCATGGAAGGACAAGACAGCAGGCCTCGAATGCATCTCTAGGTTTCGCTCACACAAGCAGATGTGATGGGATGATTACAGTATTGCCCGCCCCCCCCCCCCCCAACCCCCCCCCCGAACCACGCCACTCCGTCGTTGCAGCTAAATTATAATTAATTTCCCCTCAAGCACGTGACTCGGAAACTGGGGCTAAAGGTCAGTTGTTAGCATGACGTTTATTGGCTGCCGGTTAGTCACGTGACACGCTATTAGTCTTTTCAAGAGTCACTCTGTATTCCGTGTGTGAGTGTGTGTATGTGGGGGGGGGGGGTGTCAAATACAACTTGTTGTGCCGAAAGTCGTAAATATCACAGCCTAGCTGGGTACACGTAACGTTCTTCTCCCCACTCCCCGCCCATATACACACTAGCTCACTTCTGATTGGTAGGTCCTATTCCTGTCACCTTGGCACAAGGTTACGGGGGTGTTCCGCAATGCCGTTGAAAACGCGTATTGTATATTTCAGCACGCCAGCGCTTCTAACACTCTCAAAACATGGAAAAACTGGCCCTTACACAGACATTCTCTTTCTCTGAATGAAAACGCAAACGCAAGACAAGGCAGCAAGCAAACAACAGGGCGGGACACACCCGTAACCTTCAGAAAAGTCCACCAGCACAACAAACTTGTGAATGAAAAGTGACCTACTTATTTGGGGAGATTAACGTTACCTAAACAAAAACACATTTATAGGCAGGACACCCGTACAATGTAGGGATCACACGTTCAGATATAACATACAAGTGCTCGGGGCACAAGAACATTTTTTGCGGACAATGGGACGACTTGACAACATTAGCTGCTCCACTGAGCAACAAGAGTCGTTCCAATGAATCCGAACACGTAGCCAAATGTGGAGACGTTCAGCCGTTCGCCTAGCTAATTCGAGAGATAGGGTTCCTGTGACGCTGGCTGTGGACGAAGAAGGCAGTTTCCGAGGAGTGACAGAGGCTCTGTCGCAGAGCCAAATGGAAAACAACATAAGGTCGTCCATACGGGACTACGGATGACATCCTAACGGTTTTGTGGTGCCCCATTATAAATGGCCTAGGTGCCGGGATTGACCCCCTGCTGCTGGCGAATTGGTAGCAGGCCGCCTTGTATTGGTTTTGCCGACCGTTCATGAATGAATGGCAAACTACTGAACGTAAAATTGTCGAGTCTTCTTCTGGTGAAATCACCTACAGAGAAAAACTCATGTAAAAGGACGTAGCTATCTTTACTTTACCAGCTTGGCACATGATGATGATGTAGTGCTGCTCAGACTGACAAAACATTCTCGGCAACTCACGCTGCAAGTCGAGATTCTGCAGACGGCAGGTAGCAGACGTTAAATAGCATTTGCAATCTTCAAAGACATCTCGGCGGCTTTGATTCTTTGATGGTAGCGATGTGTGCAGACTTCAAAGTGAGTGACTTTCTGTCTGTGAAGTCAGTCGTAAATCAGACTGACAGAAAATGAAACGGCTGGGCTGAACAAATGAGAAGCCTATTGATCCACTGTTGTTCGCTAGTACATTCGTAGCATCGATTCCACTATCTTCCCGCCTTTCTGTGCTGAAGCGGAAGTAGCCATCATCTATGAAGCCAGGATTCTCTGCTCCAGAGGCTACTCGAGTTCAAAGATACTACAGTTACTTATTGTCCGTATCGATATTCTAGCACTTCGGTCCTACCAGTGGTGCTTAGTTATCCAACGCAGCAACCACGTCATTGTTTCGCTGGTCAACGTACCCAATAGTAGTTGACTGGCAAATATTTTTTTTTTTTTGCTCCGCAACCGAGTTTCATACAGTAGGGAAGGTGAGAGATGGAGGTCAAACATACAGGCGCACCCCACGGAGCAGATGTCGGATCTTTCTCTAGTTGCTTTTGCATTTGTTTGATTCTCAACCTTGAGGTGCGATAAGTGACATATTTCAAAATGTAAAGAGATTTAACTCTTTAAAAAAAAACATACCTGAGGAAAAGTTAAAGACAAGAAGAAGACGGCGGTATAAGAGGAAAGAAACATCAAGGGATGGACGAACAGCTGTCTGAGAGATTGTGCAACTAAGAGAGAGAGAGAGAGAGAGAGAGAGAGAGAGAGAGAGAGAGAGAGAGAGAGAGAGAGAGAGAGATCTATTGTGGCCAAACTATTGCTGAAATGCACCTGATTGATTCTTCTTCTTTTTTTTTTTTTTAGGTTTTTACCAGTGACTTGATTTGACCAGTGTTGCCACTTTGGATGTTTTACATCCGGATTTAGATGTTTCCCCTTGCATTTAGACAACGTTTTTGACGTTTAGATGGTAGATGGGTTTCTAAATGTTTTTTAATTTGGAGTTAATTTATCAAATCTTACCTAAGAAACAGAATGAAATTTGACCTCTTAAATGCTATCTTGACAATAAAATTCGGCCTGATAAGAGTAGGAAAAGGCTGTTCCACTTATCAGCTCCCTGATTGGGTATTAAAAGAAATTGGAACAGCTAAAGCATACCAGAGTCATTTTGGATCTGAAGCATCAACTTCATCATCCAAGCTAAGTTTATCTTATGGATCTTGTAAGGCAGACTTCAGTAAAGATGAGGACATGATTCTATAGGGTAAGTCTTATCAATTGATATGTAATTTGTGACTCTTCTCACTTGGATGTTTTTTTCTAGATGTTTTCCACGAAAATGTAGATGTTTTTAGATATTTTTTTTGACGCCGTTTTTCATGTTTTTTGTCAAAGAAAAGTGGCAACACTGGTTGTGACGATCCCGGTCCTCTTGGCCAGACCCAGGGCAGCAGAGCTACACTTGGATCTTAGCCAAAAGTTGAGAAGCCTTCTTCTTCTTCAGCATGACAAGTTAGACGTTTTGAGGGCCCTCTGTGAGCGAGTGAACAGTGCGGAAGCACAAATAGATCATTACGGTCTGAGGAGAATGGCGCTGCGAGGAGTTACCAGGGAATTTGGCCGATGCTCAACACTCAAGGGAAGGGCGAGACGGATGTACAATTAGACAATTACTGGTCCCGTCAAAATTGTATTTTTATTTGCTGCTGAAGATAGAACGGAGTGCTTACGGGGGTGTCCCGAGTGCTGTGATGTCGTTTCTTAATTCAGAATTCAACATTCTTCTTTAGCATTGCAAGCTCTTGAGGTTCACTGCTGCAGATATCACTCGCCTCCACTCATCTACACTGTTGGCCTTCTCTTTCCAGTTGGGGTGAAAAGTTTTAGCAAACTTTTAGCAAAATTTAATGGTCGAGGTTTGGCGCAGGAGAGCCTAGCATATGATACCACAACATCCAGCTTAAGAATGGAGGTGGAGGCGGTCACTGCAGCTTTCCGCTGGCTAGAGAACACGACACACACACACACATTGTAATTGTAACTGATTCAGAAAGCATGCTGAGGAAGATCAGAACAGGTATGCTTCGTGCAGAGTGGCATGTTTCGCTGCGGAGGACACGAGTGAGGAGTATTGTCTAGATTGTTTTCACGGGGGTTCACCGGTGTGTTGGGAAATGAACAGGCGGACAGACTGACTGGATCTGCACAACTTGGTGGAATACTGCTGCATGATAGGGCAGACGGGGTTAGTGCCTTGTGGGAGAGCGTGTACAATGCGGAGGAGCAGATGGATCACCACAGTCTGGTGAGATTGATGCAGTTGGGGGTGACGAGAGGTTCTGGCAGAAGCTCAAGGCTCAGAGCAAAGGCAAGACGGACGTTTAATCATAAAGCTACTGGCACCATTGGTATCGGAACTCTTCGTTGGCTGCTGAAGATGGGGACGGAGGGCTTATGGGAATGCCCCGAGTGCTGTGATGTCGGTTCTTGAATCAAATCAAATCAAATCAAATCAATCAATTTCCAGTTGGTTACACCAAGTGTTTGCAGGTCTGTCTGGATATTACACCGTCTCCGTGGTCTGCGACCATTTATCTCCCTTGCGTATACAGTTTTCACCTTTTTATCATCTGACATTCTCTCAATATGACCAAGCCATTTCAATCTATTATATTAGACCTCATGACTAACGAAGAACATTATTCCGTCATTATTTCATGCGGTCATAATTATGACATCATTTCTGGTGTTTTAAAAAACCGGAAAGAAAGAAATGTATAATAATTGGACAAGTATTTGTCAAAACAATTTAATTAAAACATACTTTGGGCACACCATAAACAAAGTTAGTCAAAACTGCAGACTGTTTGCACATGAGCGGCTGCATGAGGTGTGCAGTGTGCTGTGTGTGGTGACATCAGGTTACAGCTAGAATTGTTTCGTTGACTAAATACATCAACAATCCAGTTTTTTAACTGTCACAAGAACAACACGGTGTGTTTGTAGAAAGAAACGCCGTGTATGGCAGAGTCATTTGGCCATTGAAACTGCAAGCTGGTTAAATTCACTTGACTAGAGGTATGCTTAACGACGTTTTTCTTCTTTTCCGGCATTCCACGCCCTTGAAGTTCACGGCTGCAGATATTTGCCGCCTCTTTTCACATTGATGATTGGCCTTCTCTTTGAAGTTGGCGACTCCACATTTTTGTCGGTCTGTGTATATATTATCTACGTCGTATATACGCATTTAGGCGTATAGGGCATATAGGGCTAGACCTATATTTTATAGACCAACGGAGCAAGATGGGTGATGTGGTCAGCATCACACCGGCCGCCTCTACTTCCTGGGACTGCACCCGGTACCCACTCAAGGCTGGGTCGACCTGGGAGCTGTTGTGTGCTATCTGAGGTACACACTAATTAGCACACCTCCAAGTGTCCAGACGGTATAACTGTCGCTCCCCAGGCTCTCGAAGCGGGACTCGACGACAGTAGTTCCGTCATACACTGGGTTTATTTGACAGAACACAATAGGGTATACACAAGCCCTCACAT
Source organism: Candidula unifasciata (assembly GCA_905116865.2). Taxonomy (NCBI): domain Eukaryota; kingdom Metazoa; phylum Mollusca; class Gastropoda; order Stylommatophora; family Geomitridae; genus Candidula; species Candidula unifasciata. The sequence continues at coordinate 71,868 of CAJHNH020002266.1, read as the reverse complement.
CAACAAAACTGCAGAGACGTAGACATTGATCCCAAATGACATTAACACATAGTCCATTTAGTCCTCACTAGCTCTCTCTCAACTTGTAGCGAGTTATCTCCTTGACCACTACAGCTCCAAAGGTCTACAGCGTCCACAACTCTGGGCTCGCCGTACTGCTGAATAACACGAATACACCTATCCACTGGACCTTGATATTATTTCAGCAGACAGCCACGGCTGACTGGAGACGGACTTCCCTAACCGTACCCCAAAAGCACACAGCTCTGGTCAGCCTGTCGAAGGGCTACGATGACCGACAGGACTTCTAACACAAGTCCCCTCTAGCACACAGCTCTCGTCGGCATCCTCACTGTTCTGTTTCCGTAGTGACCCTACGTCTCCTCGCGTCGTCACACAGAACAGTTACTATTGGAGCATCCCGTCCCCTTGGACTTACTTCGCCTGCGGGACTATACCTTCGACCAGTACCGCAACCTCAACCCTTACTCAGGCCTTGATGCCTGATAGTTGTACGGTACTCTGTCTGCTGTACTCGAGAGAGATAATAACTGACCCTGACTTGGTCTCTCTCTCTCTCTCTCTCTCTCTCTCTCTCTCTCTCTCTCTTTCTCTTTCTCTCTATCTCTCTCTCTCTCTCTCTCTCTCTCTCTCTCTCTCTCTCTCTCTCTCTCTCTCTCTTGCTCTGACTCTGGACTCTCAGCATTACTCTAACTGGGTGTGTACACAGCCGCACTTCCTCAGTGCTTTAGCTCTGTGGCTACAGCTCACTGCTCGGACTGTCTACGCAGCACTAATTTATCTCTATCGAACTCATGTGGGCGGTTGATGTTTACACGAGAGGCACGCTCTTGTGGGCGTTCTCGAGACTCACGCTCATGTGGGCGTTCTTGAGGATCCCGCTAATGTGGGTGGCTGATGTTACATGAGAATCACGCTGTCACGTAATTCACACTTTCTCTTTTCCCCCCCCCCCCCCCCCCCCAATCTCGAACCAGTACCACTCTGTCCCTTCACACAATATTACACTCTCCAAAATCAGCACGCAACAGGAGCCAAGGTCAGTTTTTAAGACAAGTCCGGCTCCGCCAGGGAGCTAACCCACGACCTTCCGACCCGCGGCGCGTCTGGTCAGGCAGTTTGTATTAAAGTATCTGTCTGGGTTCCGGGATCCGACTGGGATGTGTGAGGGGGGGGGGGGGGTGGGGGTGGGGTTAGGGTGGGGATGGAATAGACCCACTGTCTCACTAACAACCATGTCATTGTTCAGAAATCATGAGTTGTTAACCCTTTGGCTTAGTACTATGGATGGTATCTAGGAGAAATGGGCTTTTGTGCCTATCCCCGGAGTTCATCACCCGGTCGCCTCGAAGTTAGGTCTAACCAACTATGCTGGCGAGCCGGGAAGCATGTCATATTAGGCGATTAATTAGGAGTTGCCGAAATCAGCTGTGTTGGACAGAAAGGGGCAGATATCGCAACCTCGCTGTCAACCCGACACTGCTTACCAATCGACCTTTTAAGGGCGAGCAAATTAAAAGGAAAAGGAAAAAAAAGAGAAGGATAAATTATCTGTGTGGGTTCCAGAGCTCTGTTGAGTGGAAAACAAAAACAGAGCCACTGCTTAGCCAGAAGCGTGACGTAGGAGTCGAATAATTGGGAGCTTACTTCGAAGTCAGAGCACATCAGCTTGAGAGGCAAGGAACCAACAGTCTGCATGCAAATGAGTCAAATCTGTGAAACGGCTGTGCATGCAATACTCAAGTTCTCTGAACTGAACTAGAGTCTAGAAGTGGACGAACAATTAGAACTTTCCGCCAGGGTTTAGGTGAACACGAGAAAAAAAAAGAAGAATAAAAGAAAACACATGTTGTTACTAAAGCTTTTAAGATGTACGTTAGTTATTGTGTTGTCAAACCCGTATCTATTTCATCGACTTATTTGAGTGTCGATCAATACCCGTTATTTTATTTCCATTATAGGAAGATACAAGTGGACAGCTGTGGGATCTGAGAGCGGAGGCGGTGCGACATGAATTCCCAAGTCTACTGCCTGCCCCAGAATCTAGGCTGGAACGCCATACCTTGTACATCTGATGCCCGGGCCGAGAGACGGGCAGAAGACTTGGACAAGTATGTTGTTTCAATGTGGGCTTTGTTTCAGTGTGGGCTTTGTTTCAGTGTGGGCTTTGTTTCAGTGTGGGCTTTGTTTCAGTGAGAAGAAGAAGAAGAAGAAGAAGAAGAAGAAGAAGAAGAAGAAGAAGAAGAAGAAGAAGAAGAAGAAAAATATGAAAAAGAAAAAGCAGAAGATGATGATGAAGACGAAAAAAAGGAAGAAGAAGAAGAGAAAGAGAAGAGAAAAAAATGGTTATCTTAATCAGTAGTGTCACCTGTAAGTTGGAGTTGGCTTGGTCATGTTTGTAGAAAGCCTAGTAAATCTCTGGCGGGTATACCGGATGACAGATGAAGTAAGGACACGTTGACGACAGACGGAAATCCGAAAGACAATAAATTGGGAAAGGAACAAATGTAAAATGACACGGGCAGAAAAGCAGCAGATTGGCAGCATTGAAGATACTTGCGAATGCCACAAACATGACCAAGCCATCTCCAATTTACAGATGACATTTCTTTTTGAGATAAGCTCCCCCTCCTTCTTCTTCCACTTCTTCTTCTTCTCACCGACCAGGCGACTGCTAAGAATGGCCGAAGCTTTAAGAATGATAAAGAACAACCCCCTTCTTTGTAAGCAGATGAATTTCTAGTAAATTTGAAGTTACTAAGTCACGTGACTACGGTGAACTTCCGGCGAGTGCCGGCGACAAGGCAAACCACGAAGCATCGAAAGAAACTATTTGCATTTCAATTGGATTTATTTAGTAACGCACCTAACGAGATACAGCGAAACATGCCTGGCAATAAATTGTGTAATGTATTGTTTGTGTCCGCTTTTTTCTAAAGATTCAATAGGGAAAAACATTGTTTTGAATGTCTTATGTGTCAACAGCCACAAGAAGAATTTACAAATAAATAGTGTCACCCATAGACCATAGGTTGTTTACATCTCTAACAACGGATCTGCTTTGTCACAGGCAAAGAAACCTGGCTGACAAGAAACCGTACTTCACAGTGCAGTTCCATGGACCGCCTCCGAGCGAGGAGGCCACTAGAAGGTTCCAGAAGCAGTATCCCAGGCTTGCGAACAAAACTACAGCCACTGACCAGGAGGCCGTTAACGCCATCTACACCACTGAGTACGCATTCAAATACGGGCCTGAATTTTTGCCAAGATATTACAAGGTGGGTAACACTATATTGGATTCAGCCAATATTTGATTATTTCCCCTTAAGTCTATATATTTATTGACTGCTTATTCATTTTCAGGCACTTTTCGTTTTGGGCACAGGGCTGCCGAAGTTGGTGCTTTCGTACAAATTTGATATTGTTTGACTCTGTAAAAAACAGCTTTTGTACTACATCCGAGGTATTAGTACGTTTCAGAAATTTTGTATCAGTATTTGAAATGTTCGTATTGTACGTTGGATCCAATAATGAAGAAAGACAGACGTCAGTTATGCCATTTCCTCATGTAATATCCCAGAATTGTTAAAGAAGAACAGTATGAACAAATATTTAAAGAACCGAGAGAATTGCCAGTGTAAGATCAACCAACTAAAAATCGGGGGGGGGGGGAGTGGGTTGGGTGGGGGGGGGGGGTCAATCTGTGCTGAATCTTTTCGCATCATCTCAATCCTTTGCTTCTAGAATAGAGTTATCCTTTTATAAGACTGGCCCTTGTTTGAAGACTTTAACAATAAATGAATAGAAGAGATGACGTTATTTGCAACCACTGGAAGCTGCCACAACAGCTTAGTAATAAACTATGGCGGAGAGGGGGTGATACAGCAGTGATAAAATGAGCGAAGAATGTAATTTCTGATGAAATTTAAGGTGAACCAGTTTTATATATATATATATATATATATATATATATATATATATATATATATATATATATATATATATTAGATATAGAGAGAGAGAGAGAGAGAGAGAGAGAGAGAGAGAGAGAGAGAGAGAGAGAGAGAGAGAGAGAGGTGTGTTTTTGTATGTTTTATGGTGTTTTAAGTACTTTTTAACGGTTTTCTAATTTAAAAAAAAATGTAATTGTTGGTGTGTTCTAAAAGTATTGAATGTATTGTCTAAAAGTATTTGGTAATTCCCCACAGAAATGTCGTCAGCCCTGGACTCGGGGATGGTGTATGCAGTATCATTGCAAGGTCGGGTTGTACCCGGTGCGAAAAATTAACCCCTCCCCCCCCCCCCACACACACACACACGCTTTGCTGAAAAAAACCATAAATATCTGCCATTTTGGGCATCCTCGCACCCTCGGTGATAACGCCCGGTCCGGCCCTCCATCCGCACAGCTCTTTATGCATCTCTGGGTGCCAGATCCATATTTTTATGAAAGTATGTGTTCAAAATGGAACGCCTCTGCTCTAGAAATTATCCTAATGTCCATTTGTAGTCCAAATCCGTTTCAGTGAAGATTCAAACCGTGCACCTCGGAAGAGGTATGGTAGCTCAAACTTTCTTCGCTACCGCTACCACTCCTTTACTACTGCTACCGCTGCGTCGCTACAAACCCTTCGCTACCGCTACCGCTGCATGGCTACCACGGCCGCACTACTTGTTACCAGATGAAACACGCAACCGGCAGTTATTGGGGCTTTTAATGTAATAAAATGGGCGTCTGTGGTTTAGGTGTGGCAAACGCGCTTCGTAACACATAGGTGCTGGGTTCGATCCCAGTTGAGGTTAATTTAGAACCAGACCCCATTGCATTAGTTTGAACAGTGGTATTGAGAGCCGACTGAGCAGTGGCAATGGCAAACTACTGAACGTAAAATCACAAACAAACTTAACAATGATTAAAAAAAAACAAAAAGACCTGGGTTGGCTCTGCAACGTCTTGTCAAGGGAAGCAACTAACGTTTCACCTGATCAAAGAGTGGTAACTCTGTTATACATTGTACATGTCGCCAAAATTGTGACCAAGGAGCCTTTGCTGGAAATCGACTACCACATCCGGTAGAAGAACAACATCTGGTAGAAGAACCACATCCGGTAGAAGAACAACATCTGGTAGAAGAACCACATCCGGTAGAAGAGCCACATCTGGTAGAAGAACCACATCTGGTAGAAGAACCACATCAGGTAGAAGAGCCACATCCGGTAGAAGAGCCACATCTGGTAGAAGAACTACATCTGGTAGAAGAGCCACATCTGGTAGAAGAACTACATCTGGTAGAAGAGCCACATCTGGTAGAAGCGCCACATCTGGTAGAAGAACCACATCCGGTAGAAGAGCCACATCTGGTAGAAGAACTACATCTGGTATAAGAACCACATCTGGTAGAAGAGCCACATCTGGTAGAAGAACTGCATCTGGTAGAAGAGCCACATCTGGTAGAAGAGCCACATCTGGTAGAAGAACTACATCTGGTAGAAGAACCACATCTGGTAGAAGAGCCACATCTGGTAGAAGAACTACATCTGGTAGAAGAACTACATCTGGTAGAAGAACCACATCTGGTAGAAGAACTACATCTGGTAGAAGAGCCACATCTGGTAGAAGAACTACATCTGGTAGAAGAGCCACATCCGGTAGAAGAGCCACATCTGGTAGAAGAGCCACATCTGGTAGAAGAACTACATCTGGTAGAAGAGCCACATCTGGTAGAAGAACTACATCTGGTAGAAGAACCACATCTGGTAGAAGAACTACATCTGGTAGAAGAGCCACATCTGGTAGAAGAACTACATCTGGTAGAAGAGCCACATCTGGTAGAAGAACTACATCTGGTAGAAGAACCACATCTGGTAGAAGAACTACATCTGGTAGAAGAGCCACATCTGGTAGAAGAACTACATCTGGTAGAAGAGCCACATCTGGTAGAAGAACTACATCTGGTAGAAGAGCCACATCTGGTAGAAAAACTACATCTGGTAGAAGAGCCACATCTGGTAGAAGAACTACATCTGGTAGAAGAGCCACATCTGGTAGAAGAACTACATCTGGTAGAAGAGCCACATCTGGTAGAAGAACTACATCTGGTAGAAGAACCACATCTGGTAGAAGAACTACATCTGGTAGAAGAGCCACATCTGGTAGAAGAACTACATCTGGTAGAAGAGCCACATCTGGTAGAAGAACTACATCTGGTAGAAGAACTACATCTGGTAGAAGAACTACATCTGGTAGAAGAGCTACATCTGGTAGAAGAGCCACATCTGGTAGAAGAACTACATCTGGTAGAAGAGCCACATCTGGTAGAAGAACTACATCTGGTAGAAGAGCCACATCTGGTAGAAGAACTACATCTGGTAGAAGAGCCACATCTGGTAGAAGAACTACATCTGGTAGAAGAGCCACATCTGGTAGAAGAACTACATCTGGTAGAAGAACCACATCTGGTAGAAGAACTACATCTGGTAGAAGAGCCACATCTGGTAGAAGAACTACATCTGGTAGAAGAGCCACATCTGGTAGAGGAACTACATCTGGTAGAAGAACTACATCTGGTAGAAGAACTACATCTGGTAGAAGAGCCACATCTGGTAGAAGAACTACATCTGGTAGAAGAACCACATCTGGTAGAAGAACCACATCTGGTAGAAGAACTACATCTGGTAGAAGAACCACATCTGGTAGAAGAACTACATCTGGTAGAAGAGCCACATCTGGTAGAAGAACCACATCCGGTAGAAGACTGTCACTCAGTCCACTCACCTCTGACCATCTCTACCAAAGGATAGGTTCAATTTGTGTGATGGATTTTGCTCCTTGATGAGTTAAAGGAAAAGAGTTTAAAAAAAAAAAAGTAAATGAACCGTTCTACGCTTTCAAGAAAAAGGAAAAGAAGGAGAAGACTGTTAAAATGGGAGAAGGTGTAGAAAGACGAGGTGGTGTCAGGGTTGTGGTGGTGGTGGTGATGATGCATGGAGGATTTCATAAGCTCTACAAGTACCTGATTGTTTGAAAACTGATTTATCTGGCAGCTGACTCCGCCGGTAGTCCACGAATGTCTGGCAGATCCGCTACTCAAACAACGCCGGGTGCACCCTCCCTTCTCCAGCGTCAGACCTCCCTCGTACAACGTCTACGATCCTCACCGAGGCGCCCACGAGTGGCGGGAGCTCATCCCCAAGCCAGGCATGTACATCTGGCAACCGCTTGAGAAGATCCCCATCTTGGGAAACCCTGGCCAGAGGTCAACCATGCTTCCCGTCAGGTAATTCTTTAGAGGACAATAACTGGTCCATTCAGCTCAGCCAAGCATGCTGCGACCATGCTAATGTAAATCTATTAAAAAGTATGTACCAATGGTGATGTGTTTAAAACAAAATGGCTGCCCAAGGTTATGCTTTTTGTGCGTTTGTAGGTTTTGGGTTTAAACGACGGATCAGCATCATGGCACAAGGGTAGTAACACATAAAGTCTCTGTTCTTCTTCTTACTCAATCCTGACTCCGAAGAATCTCAGCGCAATGCACGAATTCCGTAGCACCGGCGGGGATCCTGAAATACTTTGGGTACATTTTTATCTCCAAATTTTGCCCGGGCAGCGCCGTTAGGCTACTCTGTTTGATTTCCAACTTCCAAAGGGGATTTTTTTTGCGTGCTTAACAATACACACGGGCGTCCAATCTTACTGCCCAGAGACTAGGGAAAATTACTAGAAGTCCAAGTTAAACAATTCCAGCCTTTACTGGGGCCTGACCCCGGGACCTCCAGCACTCGAGGTGGACGGCTTGCCTTGAGACCACGCAGCCCCCAATTGATATATAAGTATAATAACTATGTACCAATGGAGATGTGTTTTTATGTTAAATAATGCCTGCCCACGGTGACGCATATCTACTAAAACAACCAATGGTGATGTGTATCGACAAAAATGTGTGCCCAAGGTGATGTATATCTATAATGATTATCTACCAGTGGTCATGTGTATCATGACGATTTCTGCAAAATGATCTTAATCTAAAATAAATATGTACCAACGGGGATGTGCATCTATAAAAACGTCTGCCAAACGGTGATATATGTCTATAAAATATATTTACTAGCGTTAGCCTTGCGGCGCCAAATCCTCTGGCTCACGACTACCTGTCTACTCCGACGGTAAAACAGATAGCAGTGACATTATTTTAGTTATTGTGGTGTTGGTAATAGTTGTACTGGTACTTCAAGCATGAGTTAGTTACGTATCCTTTACAGGACGTTGCAGAACCAACCCTTACAGCCCCTGGCTGTTGTGTGGTTTTTTTTTCTAGGCAATTTACGTCTAGTAGTTTGCCATTGCTTCTAGACGGTCGGCTTTCTTGATACCACTGTCGAAACCAACGCAAGGCGCATTGCCCGCAGCTGGGATCGAACCCGGCATCCCGGCATTACGAAGCGAAGCGTTCTCATCGACTTAGCCACAGAGCCGACTCACTTGAAGGATAGTGAGCCGCATTTACTACTCATTACAATTCCTACTCCCTATTTTAGTTCTGATGGACATGGGTATCAACGTCAGTTACAAAAAATATCGTCGGGTGATGACCTTTAAATCCTTCGATGAGGCAGAGAGCAGTATTCGGTGGATAGGTGAGGGGAGGGGGTGATGGCAGAAATTGTTAACTTAAAGAGCTTAACGCATGATTTTAAAGTTTTCATTTCCTTATTTGTTTATATTTTACTAACGCTACCTCCGCTATTCTCATTTTTTTTTTAAAACTACTTACTTGGTTATTTACAAGTACAGTAGTAAGCTTTTCTTCCGTCTCTGAAAAAGAAAATACAGCTTTAGCATGTGATAACCAAATAACCATTTTTTTTCTACTGTGCTAATAATACCACTTAAACGACCACTAATATAAAGACGCAATTATATGTTGCGTGTTCTAAAGTGGCAAACCAGACTATATCTATATTTATGCAGAGAATGATTGCGACATTAACTATATTAGACACGTGCGATTTCTATTGTCTTTTTTTCCAAAAGCCTTTAATGAGGGAGCGAGTATTAGGTGGGTTTGGGAAGGGGGAGGGGGGAAGGGCATTGATGACTATCTCTGTATGTGCGCAGACAGTGATTGCGACAGTAACCATATTAGACACTTGCGATTTCTGTTTTTTTATTTTTTTAATTTAGCCAAACTATGCCACAGCAACGCGTGGCCGGATACAGCTAGTCTATAACAAAAATGTACCAATGGTGATGTGTATCTATAAAAATGTCTGCCCAAGGTGATATATATCTATAAAAAATGTGTACCAGTGGTGATGTGTATCTATAAAAATGTCTGCCCAACGTGATACATATCTATAAAAATATGTACCAATGATGATGTGTATCTATAAAAATGTCTGCCCAACGTGATACATATCTATAAAAATATGTACCAATGATGATGTGTATCTATAAAAATGTCTGCCCACATGTATAACTATAAAAAATATGTACCATTAGTGATGTGTATCTTTAAAAATATCTGCCCAAGGTGATATATATCTATAAAAATATGTACCAATGGGAATGTATATCTATAATAAAAATATACCAATGGGGATGTGTATCTATAAAAATGTCTACCCGCGGTGATGTAAATCTATTTTTTTTTAAATGTAACCAATAGTGATGTGTATCTGTTAAAATGTCTGCCCAAGGTGATATATATCTATAAAAAATATATACTAATGGTGATGGGTATCTATAAAAATGTCTGCTTGCGGTGACGTGTATCTATAACAATGTCTGCTCATATTGACGTATTCGTCTCTGTGTCACCTGACAGGGTCAAAGAGCACGACCCCAGCTACGAAAAGCAGCGATGGGACACCATCAGGGCCCTTGTACGTCACAACGCCGTGTCCCACGGATAGTAAGTCTGTCTGCACGTCTTATCTGTGTATCCCACGGATAGTAAGTCTGTCTGCACGTCTTATCTGTGTATCCCATGGATAGTAAGTCTGTCTGCACGTCTTATCTGTGTATCCCACGGATAGTAAGTCTGTCTGCACGTCTTATCTGTGTATCCCACGGATAGTAAGTCTGTCTGCACGTCTTATCTGTGTATCCCACGGATAGTAAGTCTGTCTGCACGTCTTATTTGTGTATCCCACGGATAGTAAGTCTGTCTGCACGTCGTATCTGTGTATCCCACGGATAGTAAGTCTGTCTGCACGTCGTATCTGTGTATCCCACGGATAGTAAGTCTGTCTGCACGTCTTATCTGTGTATCCCAGGGATAGTAAGCATGTCTGCACGTCTTATTTGGGTATCCCAGGATAGTAAGTCTGTCTGCACGTCTTATCTGGGTATCCCCGGATAGTAAGTCTGTCTACACGTCTTATCTGTGTATCCCACGGATAGTAAGCCTGTCTGCACGTCTTGCCTGTGGCATATGTAGGTTTTTGTATCTGTCTGCACGTCTTGCCTGTGGCATATGTAGGTTTGTGTATCTGTCTGCACGTCTTGTCTGTGTGTCCAGTAGGTTTGTGTATCTGTCTGCAAGTTTTGCCTGTGTGTCCTGTGGGTTTGTGTACCTGTCTGCACGTCCTGTCTGTGTGTTCTGTGGGGTTGTGTATCTGCACGTCTTGCCTGTGTGTTCTGTGGGTTTGTGTATATGTCTGCACGTCTTGTCTGTGTGTTCTGTGGGTTTGTGTATCTGTACGTCTTGCCTGTGTGTTCTGTGGGTTTGTGTATCTGTCTGCACGTCTTGCCTGTGTGTTCTGTGGGTTTGTGTATCTGTCTGCACGTCTTGCCTGTGTGTTCTGTGGGTTTGTGTACCTGTCTGCACGTCCTGTCTGTGTGTTCTGTGGGGTTGTGTATCTGCACGTCTTGCCTGTGTGTTCTGTGGGTTTGTGTATCTGTCTGCACCTTTTGCCTGTGTGTCCTGTAGGTTTGTGTATCTGTCTGCACGTCTTGTCTGTGTGTCCTGTAGGTTTGTGTATCTGTCTGCACGTCTTGCCTGTGTGTCTTTTAGGTTTGTGTATCTGTCTGCACGTCTTGCCTGTGTGTCTTTTAGGTTTGTGTATCTGTCTGCACGTCTTGCCTATGTGTCGTGTACGTTTCTGCATCTGTCTGCATGTGCTACCATCTTGTCCTTTAGGTCTGTCTATCCTGTATTCTGACTGTGTTAGGGGCGCCGCAGCCTCGTAACTTAGACATCTTGCCCGTTCCCCTCTCCAAATGTGTTATTGAAAAGGGGGAGAGACAGTGCTCAACCCCCGCCCCCCCCCCCTCCCCTCCTTTAAAAGTTTGAAAGGGAACTCAGGTGCTCCTCTAAACATGTATTGATGTTCTCTTGTATGTTTATGTTTGTTGATTTTATGCAATTTTAAATAAGTTATTATATTTGTTTTGCAATTCATGGTATTATTATCGATAGCGTAGTGGCTAGATAAGTATTTCGCAAAGTCAGAGCCTCCCCCATGGGGACAAAGTAAAGTAAAAGTAAAGGACCTTTTTCCACACCTTTAGGTGTAAAGGGTATATAGGGCTAGATCTATATTTTATAGACCAATCGGCATAAGATATCGGATGTGGTCAGCATCACGCCGGCCGCCCTTACTTCCCGGGACTGCACCCAGTACCTACTCAAGGCTGGGTCGACCTGGGATCCAAGAACATTTTTAAAAGCAGTCCGGCACCGCCACGAAGCGAACCCTCGGCCTTCCGATCTGCGTCTAGCCACTCCGCCACGGCGACTCCTTATGGGGTAAAAGGAAGGGAGGCGAGTTGCATCGTTTGTCTAATTAGGTCTGTCTGTCTGTCTGTCTGTCTGTCTGTCTGTTTGTCTGTCTGTCTGTTTG
>CAJHNH020002266.1:0-52500 GCA_905116865.2 Candidula unifasciata | reverse complement strand
GCGGTTTCCAACTTTCGACCTGGGCAGTCTTGTTAGAAATCAAATTAAATAGCGGAGCCTCTTAGGTCTACCAGTATCCTATGACTTACATGTTAATTGTGTTTAGACGTAATGCTACTCAACAAGAGGAGGTTTTAAGCACGGACAGCTCCAAATAGAAGGCAATACAGCTCACACGGTAAGATAAATATTTTCCAATAGCCCATTTATTTATCCTAAATAAAATAATTCATTTAATAAGACATGTTGGAATTATTTAAACTGTAGTTCAATCTGTGTATAAATCTACTCAGTAACAGCTGTTACCACTAACCGGCTACACCAGCCTCACAAAAACGGGAATTCCCGTTTCAACTGTCAGGCCTTATACTGGAGCTAGCCGTGGTTTCAATTAATGGAATTTCAAGTAGACACAAACAAGAGCGCAGAGTTCATCTTGGCGGATTTCCGTTCACAATGTAATTTCTAGTTATCTCATGTTAATGCTACCTTATTTTTCCCTTGAATTTCCTCAATTTTATTTTTTTATTTTTTTACGGAGCGGTCGCGGACCCCGGGGAGGAACATATGGAGCCCTTGGGGCTGTTCGGGGCACAGTTTGAGAAGCCCCCGGGAAGGAACACACAGAGTCCTTGGGGCTGTTCGGGGAACAGGTTGAGAAGCGCTGGACTAGCGAATTGGTTATCGATCTTCTGGAGATCTATGTGGTTGAACTGTTGAGTCTCCTGTGTCAGAGTTCAGGTTGTCTTACAGCCCTGCCCAGTGCTTTACGCCTGTCGAAGTGGGACTGTTGTGGAGACTTTTCTGCGTGATTACATTCCCACAACTCATAGAGCCTGTCGAGAAAGGTGGAGACAGGTATGCTCCGTGCAGAGTGTCAAGCATCACTTCAGAGTTGCCGGGTAGTTAGTATTCTTTGTTATTCTATCCTTTATGCCGGTGTGTTGGGAAATGAGCAGGCCAATAGACTGGCCGATGCTGCACCGCTTGGTGGGGAATTAACGTATGACAAGCTAGTCGTTGATAGGGCCCTCTGGGAGCAAGTAAACAGTGTGCGGAAACACAAATAGATTATTACGGTCTGAGGAGAATGGCGAGGCGAAGAGCTATCAGGGGATCTGGCCGACGCTCAACACTCAAGGGAAGGACGAGACGAATATAGTCAGGCAGTTAGTTACTGGTGCAATCGGAATTGGAACTTTTCGTTTGCTACTGAAAATTGGTACAGAGCACTTATGGGGGTGTTTGAGTGCTATGTTGTCGATTCTTGATTTAACATTCAACTATACTCCCACAAATACTTGACCCATGTTCTCCACATATGAATGTGCTCCACATATACGCCACAAAGATTTACACCACACACATATACCACACGTATATGCACTCCAGACCACACACACGCTCTCGGCGTAAACGATATAAATGCCCCACACACCCGCCCCACTAATAAGATCAATACTTACGTGAAATCAATCAAGGCGACAGTTAGCGGGAGACAAGACAAATCCTGTCTGTGGCGGATTATAAGACCGAATTAACATCTTGATGCTCGTCGTCCTGTGGGAGAGTTAACTCCTTTTGATACCAACAGCTTCTCAACAGACACTCCCTGCTACTTCTTTTCTTCTCTTGCCCACTGCGGGCTGCCCCAGAATGTTTGATCACACAGAGATGACCAGTCTAGATGGAAAGTCAACAGAGATACCGCTTTCCCAGACACCGCTTTCATAGACATCACTTTCCCTGACATCACTTTCCCTGACATCACTTTCCCAGACATCCCTTTCCCAGACATCACTTTCCCTGACATCACTTTCCCTGACATCACTTTCCCAGACATCACTTTCCCAGACATCACTTTCCCTGACATCACTTTCCCTGACATCACTTTCCCTGACATCACTTTCCCAGACATCACTTTCCCTGACATCACTTTCCCTGACATCACTTTCCCTGACATCACTTTCTCAGACATCACTTTCCCAGACATCACTTTCCCAGACATCACTTTCCCTGACATCACTTTCCCAGACATCACTTTCCCAGACATCACTTTCCCTGACATCACTTTCCCAGACATCACTTTCCTAGATATCCCTTTCCCTGACATCACTTTCCCTGACATTACTTTCCCTGACATCCCTTTCCCAGACATCACTTTCCCAGACATCACTTTCCCAGACATCACTTTCCCTGACATCACTTTCCCAGACATCACTTTCCCAGACATCACTTTCCCTGACATCACTTTCCCTGACATCACTTTCCCTGACATCACTTTCCCAGACATCACTTTCCCAGACATCACTTTCCCTGACATCACTTTCCCTGACATCACTTTCCCTGACATCACTTTCCCAGACATCACTTTCCCAGACATCACTTTCCCTGACATCACTTTCCCTGACATCACTTTCCCTGACATCACTTTCCCTGACATCACTTTCCCAGACATCACTTTCCCTGACATCACTTTCCCTGACATCACTTTCTCAGACATCACTTTCCCAGACATCACTTTCCCTGACATCACTTTCCCTGACATCACTTTCCCAGACATCACTTTCCCAGACATCACTTTCCCTGACATCACTTTCCCAGACATCACTTTCCTAGATATCACTTTCCCTGACATCACTTTCCCTGACATCCCTTTCCCAGACATCACTTTCCCTGACATCACTTTCCCTGACATCACTTTCCCTGACATCACTTTCCCAGACATAACTTTCCCAGACATCACTTTCCCAGATATCACTTTCCCATACATCCCTTTCCCAGACACTGCTTTCCCTAACATCACTTTCCCAGACAGCGTTTTCCCAGACACCGCTTCCCAGATAGCGCTTTCAAGAAGGTATCACTGAGGCATCCGTAAGGAACGAACTTACTTTCAGAGGATTGCATTTTGGGCACGCAGGCCAGTCTTACATTCAACTGTTTCCAAAGACTCATCTTTCAATAGTATTTTATCTTTAAAGCATCTTGTGTTTCCTATAGCAATCTACATATGCACATACTATAACAATCTACATATGCACATACTATAACAATCTACATATGCACATACTATAACAATCTACATATGCACAAACTATAACAATCTACATATGCACATACTATAACAATCTACATATGCACATACTATAACAATCTACATATGCACATACTATAACAATCTACATATGCACATACTATAACAATCTACATATGCACATACTATAACAATCTACATATGCACATACTATAACGATCTACATATGCACATACTATAACAATCTACATATGCACATACTATAACGATCTACATATGCACATACTATAACAATCTACATATGCACATACTATAACAATCTACATATGCACATACTATAACAATCTACATGTGCACATACTATAACAATCTACATATGCACATACTATAACAATCTACATATGCACATACTATAACAATCTACACATGCACATACTATAACAATCTACATATGCACATACTATAACAATCTACATATGCACATACTATAACAATCTACATATGCACATACTATAACAATCTACATGTGCACATACTATAACAATCTACATATGCACATACTATAGCAATCTACATATGCACATACTATAACAATCTACATATGCACATACTATAACAATCTACATATGCACATACTATAACAATCTACATATGCACATACTATAACAATCTACATGTGCACATACTATAACTATCTACATGTGCACATACTATAACAATCTACATATGCACATACTATAACAATCTACATATGCACATACTATAACAATCTACATATGCACATACTATAACAATCTACATATGCACACACTATAACAATCTACATATGCACATACTATAACAATCTACATGTGCACACACTATAACAATCTACATATGCACATACTATAACAATCTACATATGCACATACTATAACAATCTACATATGCACATACTTTAACAATCTACATGTGCACATACTATAACAATCTACATATGCACATACTATAACAATCTACATGTGCACATACTATAACAATCTACATGTGCACATACTATAACAATCTACATATGCACATACTATAACAATCTACATATGCACATACTATAACAATCTACATGTGCACATACTATAACAATCTACATGTGCACATACTATAACAATCTACATGTGCACATACTATAACAATCTACATGTGCACATACTATAACAATCTACATGTGCACATACTATAACAATCTACATGTGCACATACTATAACAATCTACATGTGCACATACTATAACAATCTACATATGCACATACTATAACAATCTACATGTGCACATACTATAACAATCTACATGTGCACATACTATAACAATCTACATGTGCACATACTATAACAATCTACATGTGCACATACTATAACAATCTACATATGCACATACTATAACAATCTACATGTGCACATACTATAACAATCTACATGTGCACATACTATAACAATCTACATGTGCACATACTATAACAATCTACATGTGCACATACTATAACAATCTACACGTGCACATACTATAACAATCTACATGTGCACATACTATAAGAATCTACATGTGCACATACTATAACAATCTACATGTGCACATACTATAACAATCTACATGTGCACATACTATAACAATCTACATGTGCACATACTATAACAATCTACATGTGCACATACTATAACAATCTACATGCGCACATACTATAACAATCTACATGTGCACATACTATGAATGTCAAGTCAAATACAGAAAAGCAA
Source organism: Candidula unifasciata (assembly GCA_905116865.2). Taxonomy (NCBI): domain Eukaryota; kingdom Metazoa; phylum Mollusca; class Gastropoda; order Stylommatophora; family Geomitridae; genus Candidula; species Candidula unifasciata. Next base: position 47,696 of record CAJHNH020002266.1, on the reverse strand, counting down.
GTATAGTAGATGCGTGCATTCAAATTTACAGTCATAGCACACATGTATACGTACACACAGACAGGCGTGTATACATACATAAATACTCATACAGGCGTACACACATATGTATATACGTACACGAACACATATACACCACAGACATACACATACATGTATACATACACGCACACATACGTATACACCACACACATACACAATCCATGGCATTTTGTTCCCGAATCTACCTCAGTACCTGTATCATTCATGTTCCGCTTACATACATCTTTATATTGTAGTTTAGGCCGGTATCGACATCCTCTGCCCATCAGTAATTCGCCAAAGAGGATGTCCAGATGTCACGCAGCCTTCGGAGACTTAGCGCTGGGAACTGTTTCGTTAACCAGCTGTAAGCTCTGTTGGAAAGTCCAGGCTGTTGGTCCATTTGGAGTTTGCCTTTGTGCCAGGACTTGAGTTTTGCGTGTGCATCCGTTTTACTTGCTTATTTGTGTGCAGTAGTTTTTCTCTTGCCACTCAGACAGATGCACTCTGACTTGGAAGGAAGCCTCCAATTACTTGACTCTTACGACATGCTTGTTGGAGAGGCAGTTGGTTTTCTTTACAATGGGGACCGCGGAACCCAGATGGGGACACAGCTGTTGTGATGCCTAATATGTCTAATGTCTCACAAGTATGATCAATGTTTTTTTAACAGGCTGAATACATAGTAAAGAACAGTTCAGGCGCAGTGACTTACACACTTGCCTCTGGCCTAGCAATCAGAGGTTCCTACTCCATTAAACCACCCACCCCCACCCTGCCCCAGGTCGATCTACTCTAACTGGGTATAGAGAATAGCATGGGAAATAAAGGCAGTCTGTGTGATGCCCACAGAACGCAATGGCAAACTAATAAAGGTTAGTTGCGTATCACTTACAGGACGTTGCAGAACCAACCCCAACAGCCCCTGGGTGTTGCGTGGTTTTTCTAGGCAAATTTACGTCCAGTAGTTTGCCATTGCTTACTGCACGGTCGGCTTTCTTGATACCACTGTCGAAACCAACGCAAAGCGCGTGGCCCGCAGCTGGGATCGAACCCGGCATCCCGGAATTACAAAGCGAAGCGTTCTCATCGACTTAGCCACAGAGCCGACCAATGCCAAACTACTGGAAGTAAAATTGGTATAGAAAAACCACGACATACAAGTAACTGCTGAGGTTGGCTCTGCAACGTCCTGTAAATCATACGCAACTAATTGAACTGTGTGATGTTGATCAAATCGCCTATCAAGCGCAGTTGATCAATAACAGTATAGAGCTGGTACCAAAACTCGGGCGAATATAAAAAGACTACACTTCATTCTTTTAATTACACAGTGAAAGCGTCCACGGGTAAAGCCAGACTTCTTTAGTAAATTCTGACCAAACGGGGGAACAAAAAGTGAGAACACAGGATGAGACTGGTAATTCAGTCGGATGCACATCATGCCCTGCTTGGGCCTAAAATGGTTACTGTGCACATGTGGAAATAAAATCTTCACCAAGGAGGAGAGTTAATCACCGAGTAGGCCTGAAAGAATCATCTAGTGAAGGCTGCAAGCAGACCTACACTAAAATCGAAGGGATAATTGAAAACCTGTCAGGGTGAGCCGGTCTTCAGCCCGGGGGGAGAAATCTAGATGGTCTCTCTGTCAATCAACATGGCGTGACCTTGTTTCTACTTCCGGTTTACGTGGAGGGGGATTTTTGTGGGTAGCAGGCGGTGAAAGTTTTTAGGAGGGCAGAGGTCATGAAACGATTGACAATCTCAGGGACTCTGTGGAGAAACTCAAGAGTACGGACAAGTAAGTCTGTCTGAGTCGATTTATTACATATCCATTAATTACATGGTGATTTATTACAAGTTGTTTTGTTACATGTTAGTTTTATAAATACCGATTTATTACAAGTTGTTGTGTTACAAGCTGTTTTACTTGAAGTATATTTATGACAATTTATTTGTTAGAGTCGGCTCTGTGGCTAAGTCGATGCGAACGCATCGTAATGCAGGCGACAGTGGTATCAGGGGGCCCACCGTCCAAGGGCAATGGCAAACTACTGGACGTAAATTTGCCTAGAGAAACCACGCAACAGCAAGGGACTGCTGGGGTTGGTTCTGCAACGTCCTGAAAAGGATACGCAACTAACCTGTTTTTTACAGGCTGTGACATGTTAGTTTATTACATGTTCTATGTTGCATGTTGGTATACACATATTGTTACACGCTGGGTAATTACATGTTCTAGGCTGCATGTTGGTATACACATATTGTTACACGCTGGGTAATTACATGTTCTAGGCTGCATGTTGGTATACACATATTGTTACACGCTGGGTAATTACATGTTCTATGCTGCATGTTGGTATACACATATTGTTACACGCTGGGTAATTACATGTTCTAGGCTGCATGTTGGTATTAACATATTGTTACACGCTGGGTAATTACATGTTCTATGTTGCATGTTGGTATACACATATTGTTACACGCTGGGTAATTACATGTTCTAGGCTGCATGTTGGTATTAACATATTGTTACACGCTGGGTAATTACATGATGGCTTGTTACATGTGTACTTCTTACACAGCAGTAGCCACAGCCGCAATAACAGGAGTGACAGTAATAGCAGAGCGCCGCAGTAGTAATATTAGTGGTTGTGATGGTAGTAGTGGTCATAGTAGTAGAAGTTGTAGTAGCAGCAGTAGCTGCAGCAGCTGCAACGGTAGCAAAAACAACAACAGTATTACAGTTTTGGTAGTTACGCTGACAGTCCATTAGCTAGTACCAAAGACACAAGAAAATCGGAAATTTCTAGGAATTTCGAACAAAGCAAAAACAACAACAAAAAGGCTTTCTTAAAGGCGGGAAAAAAAGAGGGAGGGGGGAGGTTGAAACTGTGAAGAAATCAGATACTGCCTAGCTAAACGTCTCAGTGATGCCCCATCCACCCTACGTCGTGCAGTGCGACTTCTGTGGTCGCCCCTCCCCTGGCCTCCCCCTCCACCCACGTCTTCGAAGCCTGAGTGCATCTGCACGAGAAACGAGGAACCAACAGTCTGTACACAAATAAGCCAGATCTGTAAAATTGATGTGCACACAAAACGCAAGTTTTGTAACAAAACTAAAGTCAAAAAGTGGACGAGCAGCCAGGACTTTCCCGCCAGAGTTGACAGCCGGGCAGCGCTATGAAGAAGGACATTGTTAGGATCGAACTCAGCACCTCTAGTCTCTGCCTGCAACACTCGTCTTCGCTTTCTCCTCCGGTTATCCGATCTCTCACCCCCCACTCTGGACTGTGCCTTGGCGGGTAACCACCAGGCTTCTTTCAATGACGGTACTGTAGGGATGAACGAGGCTTCTGAGGTTTACTTCTGTTTGATTCTCATCCTTAAGGTGCTAATCAGAAGAGCAGCGATCATTCCGGAGAACAATGACCATCACCACCACTACTCAATGCAGCTGTTTCCCATTTCAGAGCCTGTTTAGTGGTTATCTCTCCGTTTCTCATCTTGTTGTGCCAAATGTTCCCCTCTTCTCATCCCTTTTTTATGACCAAATAGAATCTATATATAGACTGAGGTTCGTTCAAGCGTGACTGGCCAGGTTTTATCTATATTTAAACTGCCAACTGATCATGCGTGGCCACAGGGGCATAGCAAGGTTAGGTAGTACCTGGTGCTGAAAGTTTTTGTGCTTGAGTGACACACCCACACACCAATTAGTATATTTGTGTGGTTTTTTTTAACGCGGATTTCGTACCAACTTCCTGTGTGACCAGCATGTTTGTCTGTGTGTCTCTGTGTGTGTGTGTGTGTGTGTCTTTTTCGAAATTCTACAGAAGAATTCTTAGAATACCGTGGACCAAAAATATGAACGCCGTCAATATTTAGCATGACCTGAACATCCAGGAGAACTGGCTCACAAACAGCATCCCCTCCTGAGAGCTGGGGTGTTTTGGTCATGTCAAGCGCCCTGTTGGTCTGGAGAGGACGGTGATGTAGAGTGCAGTTTCCGGTGAATGAGGAAGAGACTAAGACCTCGGCATAGATGGATACACAGCATTAAAGATACTGTGAAAGCACAGAAGGCTGGAGAACTCGCTAGAGACAGAGATATTTTCAGGCGTGCCGTGAATAGAGCGACGTTCTGTAAAGGACGTGTTGATTTGTCAGCTTCTAAGATTAATATTGAGTCATACGTGTCTGCTTATAAAGTTTACGTGGATGCATTACATTTCTGCTTCTTCGTGACCGTTTGCTGTAGTCGAATGAGATACTTGAGAACTGACCGCATATCAAGAATCTCTAGCTCCAGGAGACTTGGTCATCATTGAACGTTTACCAAATGACCGAGATGTGGTCACGCTGGACTGTTTCATAAATGTCGGTGAATAATAGACTAACGTTTCGGAACGTGTTTCGTTCATTAATCTGTAAAAGATGCACAAGGATTATATTTTGGGGGAAACGGCAGGAAGCTAGCTGGTCGTTTCCGTGAACATCACACCGATATTTAAAAAAATACAATCAAACCAAATTACAACAGCTCTTACCACAGAGACAAAAAGGATATATCTGTTACTATCATTAAATCTAGGTCTAGTGATAATTTTTTTTTTTTAAATCGCCTCATCCATAAGCTGGGTGCTCTAGCCCAAGGAGGTATCAATGTCCAACATGCTTTCATCTAAACAATTTTACTATTGTTACTTTTGTTATATTTAATTTTTTTTATTCTGCTTGTTTTACTGTTTCGCTCCTTCGTGTATGTTATTGTATCCGTCCTACATCCCTTTTCCCGCCATCATCCTATATTTTATATATATATATATATATATATATATATATATATATATATATATATATATATATATATATATATTTTTTTTTTTTTTTAACGTGGCCCCTGGGAGCACTGGTAGTTGGAGTACTTCACCCTTGTTACTGTTGTGTAGTTGATGTCAGGAAAGGCTCCGGCCGAAACGCTGATTTGTCTGTTGCGTGTAGGTTGTTCACCCTCCCCCTTCTGTAAAGCTGTTTAATCCCAGTTTATTGGATTAATTACCCATTCATTAAGCATGTCATAGACTGCAATCTATCCAGGCGTGACCATATAGCAAGAAGACTGACATCTGGTCATGCGTGACAGACCATTGCATGTTTCACCGGCTGAAAGAGGCGTTCGTTTAACGCCTTCAGTACCCAAGACCGCTCCTTGCGTTCTCTGCTGTTCCTAACGTTTACGTGAAAATCTTGATGTCCTTGGCTGGGGTCTGAGGCCCAACTGGAGGTGAGGTTGATTAGATCCAATAGCCCTAACAAGCATGTCGTAGAAGCTGACAAATTAATGGTGTTTCCTTGGACGCCAGAGTGCACACGCCTGACAGGTGATAAACCCAACAGGCTGCACACAAAAAAGCTCGATCTGTAGAAGGGATGTACACGCAAGACTCGCCTTATAAAACTAAACTACAGTCTAAAAGTTAACGAACAAAGCGAACTTTCTGCTGGAGTTTGCAGTCGGCGAAAGCGAAGAAGAAGAAGAAGAAGAAGAAGAAGAAGAAGAAGAAGAAGAAGAAGAAGAAGAAGAAGAAGAAGAAGAAGAAGAAGAAGAAGAAGAAGAAGAAGAAGAAGAAGAAAAAGAAGAAGAAGAGGAAGAAGAAGAAGAAGAAGAAGAAGAAGGATAAGAAAAGGGAGGAGAAGAAGAAGAAAGAAGAAGAAAGAAGAAGAAGAAGAAGAAGAAGAAGAAGAAGAAGAAGAAGAAGAAGAAGAAGAAGAAGAAGAAGAAGAAGAAGAAGAAGAAGAAGAAGAAGAAGAAGAAGAAGAAGAAAAGACGAAAAAGAAAAAAAGAAGAAGAAGAAGAAAAAGAAGAAGAAGAAGAAGAAGAAGAAGAAGAAGAAGAAGAAGAAGAAGAAGAAGAAGAAGAAGAAGAAAAGACGAAAAAGAAAAAAAGAAGAAGAAGAAGAAAAAGAAGAAGAAGAAGAAAAAGAAGAAGAAGAAGAAGAAGAAGAAGAAGAAGAAGAAGAAGAAGAAGAAGAAGAAGAAGAAGAAGAAGAAGAAGAAGAAGGAGGAGGAGGAGGAGGAGAAAAGGGAGGAGAAGAAGAAGAAAGAAAAGAAGAAGAAGAAGAAGAAAGAAGAAGAAAGAGAAGAAGAAGAAGAAGAAGAAGAAGAAGAAGAAGAAGAAGAAGAAGAAGAAGAAGAAGAAGAAGAAGAAGAAGAAGAAGAAGAAGAAAAAGAAGAAGAAGAAGAAAAAGAAAAAAAAAGTTTAAGAAACAATTGCTTGGTGTTAAAAGGCTTAGCCCAGTCGCCCCGAGAAAGTCGGTTTTCTGACCTTTACGGTGTTTTGTAGTCATGATGTCTTTGCAGTGGCCAACTTTTGACATGATATCACGGACCGCTCAATGTGTCCCGTTGACCAGCGGTTGGGAACCACTCTGCTACACACTTATTACTTCCCGTCCTTTTTAGGACGTAATTTTTCGTTATTTGAAGCTCTATTCTGGCTCTTTCCAGGGGCCGCAATATAGCCTGGCCATAAATATGGCCTAAAGGCTGGACGCGGTTTCTGGGACCTCTCCACGGTGATCCTCACCTGCATGGTGGCACATTGCGTCATCAGGTGTTTATCGCTTGTGTGATGTCCTGGTAGGGTAGAAAGTCAGTCACACAATAAGTAAAGTAAAGGACCCTTTCCACGCCTTTAGGCGTATAGGGCATATAGGGCTAGACCTATATTTTTATAGACCAACGGCACAAGATGGGTGATGTGGTCAGCATCACGCCGGCCGCCTCTACTTCCCGGGATTGCACCCAGTACCCACTCAAGGCTGGGTCGACCTGGGAGCCAAGGTCATTTTTGAAGAAAAGTCCGTCTCCGCCAGGGAGCGAACCCACGATCTTCCGATCCGCGGCGCGCGTCTAGCCGCTCTGCCACGGCGACTCCCCAGTCACACGATATGAAACATAATATACAAGCATTTTTATCCCATTTATTTTACAATATCAAACGCTATAGTGAAAAACATACGCTTGCTATAAATTACATTGTGAATTGATACTTATTTGCTAAATATCACACTATACTAGGATACATTTTTTACACTATATTATGATAGATCACTGGCTATATATAACAGTATACAGTATGATACACCACTTGCTATAATTTACACTGTAGTATGATCTATCATTTGCTGTATATCTCGCCATTGTTCACACTGTGTAGGGTATGCGGTTGGTGCAATGTGTTGTGATAGCTCTGCTGTCACTGACACCACCCTGCGACCTCCAACTTCCCACGCTAATGGACCAGCCACAGATCATGGACTCGCTGCGATTGGCCAATATTCTAATGGAACGGCCCGTAGAGGGACCAAGCATCAGGAAAGAGTGCCGAATGTTGAACACCACAGACTTCCAGAGAATCGTTAACGCTATCAATCGAGCCAAGCTTGACACGGTAGGGGCTTCTTCCTCTCCTCCTCCTCTTTCTCCTCCTCTTTCTACTTCTCCTCGTTCTTCTCCTTGTTCTTCTTCTTCTTCTTCTTCTTCTTCTTCTTCTTCTTCTTCTTCTTCTTCTTCTTCTTCTTCTTCTTCTTCTTCTGCTTCCTCTTCTTCCTCTGCTTCTTCTTCTTCTTTTCTTCTTCTTCTTCTTTTTCTTCTCCGTCTTCTTCTAGTAGATCTGACTGTAGTAGAAATAATTGTTGTAGAACCTGATTTTTTGTAGAACCTGTTTGTAGCAGAACCTGACTGTAGTTGACCTGACTGTAGTTGACTTGACTGTAGTTGACCTGACTGTAGTTGACCTGACTGTAGTAGAACCTGACTGTAGTTGACCTGACTGTAGTTGACCTGACTGTAGTTGACCTGTTTGTAGCAGAACCTGACTGTAGTTGACCTGACTGTAGTTGACCTGACTGTAGTAGAACCTGACTGTAGTAGAACCTGACTGTAGTTGACCTAACTGTAGTTGACCTGACTGTAGTTGACCTGACTGTAGTAGAACCTGACTGCATTTGACCTAACTGTAGTAGAACCTGCCTGTAGTTGACCTGACTGTAGTAGAACCTGACTGTAGTTGACCTAACTGTAGTTAACTTGACTGTAGTTGACCTGACTGTAGTTAACCTGACTGTAGTTGACCTGACTAGTAGAACCTGACTGTAGTTGACCTGTTTGTAGCAAAACCTGACTGTAGTTGACCTGTTTGTCGCAGAACCTGACTGTACCTGAAAATGCATACTCTTGACCGCCATATTTCAGCGTGTTCGCCCTAATGTACATGACGCCTATTCCTTTCTGCACGCCCACCCAGAGGTCAACAGGGGCGCCCATGGGGGCCCCGCCTTCCTGCCCTACCACCGTGTGTTCATCTTTCTGTAAGTAAGCTTCCAATCATTGCAGTTTCTGCTATATATACCTAGGGGGACAAAACGTCCTGCCTTCACCGGGACAGTACCGCTTTTTCGGTGTGTCCCGGCCGTGCGGTCGGTTCCACAAACTAGCGTCAGTTGTGCCGGTTTATACAAATATAGCAACAATCTTGATAACATAACATATCACTTATACTGATATTTGGTTACATTTGTTGGCCTTATAAGATTTTATGGTTTAAAATACTTGTATATTCTTATGTTCTAACAATGTATTAGTTCCTAAATTAATAATAATAACCAAGTCTAGAATTTTTGGGGGAAAAAAAGGGGGAAAAAGGGAAAAAAAGGGGGGGAAAGGGAAAAAAAAAAGGGGGAAAAGGGGAAAAAGGGGGAAAAAAGGGGGAAAAGGGGGAAAAAAGGGAGAAAAAAGGGAGAGGGGGAGGCGGAGTTGAATAACTTGTTCGTGATATCCCGTGGTCAGCTCAAAGTATTAGTGAGATGTCCCGTTTTCAGCTCAATATATTAGTGTGGGGTGTCTAGACAGACAGACAGACAGACAGACAGACAGACAGACAGACAGACAGACAGACAGACAGACAGACAGACAGACAGACAGACAGACAGACAGACAGACAGACAGACAGACAGACAGACAGACAGACAGACAGACAGACAGACAGACAGACAGACAGACAGACAGACAGACAGACAGACAGACAGACAGACAGACAGACAGACAGACAGACAGACAGACAGACAGACAGACAGACAGACAGACAGACAGACAGACAGACAGACAGACAGACAGACAGACAGAAAGAAAGAAAGAAAGAAAGAAAGAAAGAAAGAAAGAAAGAAAGAAAGAAAGAAAGAAAGAAAGAAAGAAAGAAAGAAAGAAAGAAGAACAAAAAACGGAATCATAACTCCCTGCAAGAATTAGTTACATAATACTGTAATGCTAATATTTTTCTTAAACTGAACTGCCAGGTACGAGAAACTGCTACGGATCTACGACCGGGGCATCAGTCTCTGCTACTGGGACACCACGGTAGAGCCAGAGAACATGCAGTGGTCATCTGCCTGGACGCCAGAGCTCTTCGGCAACGTCCAGGGATCAGTGACCACCGGTTTTGCCAGGAACTGGGTCACCCCGATCCATACACTGGAGAGGTTTGGTGAGTGCTGTCTGTCTGTCTGTCTGTCTGTCTGTCTGTCTGTCTGTCTGTCTGTCTGTCTGTCTGTCTGTCTGTCTGTCTGTTCTTCTGATTAAGTGTCTGCCCAGACGTGCATCTATTTATCTGTCTGTCTGTCTGTCTTTCTGTTCTTCTGATTAAGTGTCTGCCCAGACGTGCATCTATTTATCTGTCTGTCTGTCTGTCTGTCTGTCTATCTATCTGTCTGTCTGTCTGTCTGTCTGTCTGTGTGTGTGTCTGTACAAGACGGGATATGGAGACACAGATGAAGTACAAGACGGGATATGCAGACACCGATGAAGTACAAGACGGGATATGGAGACATAGACAAAGTACAAGACGGAATATGCAAACACAGATGAAGTACAAGACGGGATATGCAAACACAGATGAAGTACAAGACGGAATATGCAAACACAGATGAAGTACAAGACGGGATATGGAGACATAGATGAAGTACAAGACGGAATATGCAAACACAGATGAAGTACAAGACGGGATATGGATACACAGATGAAGTACAAGACGGGATATGGAGATACAGATGAAGTACAAGACGGGATATGGAGACACAGATGAAGTACAAGACGGGATATGGAGACACAGATGAAGTACAAGACGGGAAATGGAGACAAGGGTAAAGTACAAGACTTGATATAGAGACACAGATGAAGTACAAGACGGGAAATGGAGACACAGATGAAGTACAAGACGGGATATGGAGACACAGATGAAGTACAAGACTTGATTTGGAGACACAGATGAAGTACAAGACGGGATATGGAGACACAGATGAAGTACAAGACGGGATATGCAGACACCGATGAAGTACAAGACGGGATATGGAGACATAGATGAAGTACAAGACGGAATATGCAAACACAGATGAAGTACAAGACGGGATATGGAGACACAGATGAAGTACAAGACGGGATATGGAGACATAGATGAAGTACAAGACGGAATATGCAAACACAGATGAAGTACAAGACGGGATATGGATACACTGATGAAGTACAAGACGGGATATGGAGATACAGATGAAGTACAAGACGGGATATGGAGACACAGATGAAATACAAGACGGGATATGCAGACACAGATGAAGTACAAGACGATATATCTAATATAGGGTTTTAATCAGACCCATATTTCCACTATTCCTACATACAGAGCAACGGTGGAGATGAAGATGAGGTAGAGGACGGGAGAATAAGACTTTCTTTCTCTATCCTAAGTGAAGCCGGGTAATTGGATCTAGAATGGTCATAAATACAACACATAAAACACACACACACTTACAGACCCCACACACTTATTGCTTGAGTGCCTTGATTTCCTATCCACTTAAAAATATATATTAAGAAATGAGCACCTGACCTTTTTTCCCTTTGACCGCAAATTTTTTTTTTAGCCAGCGTCCCTTCTTCATGCTATACCACCACGTGAGGTTTAAACCTTTTGCGTCATCTACCCCACAACAGGAGCCACCCAGGGACGCCCGATGAACGACGAGGACGTCAAGACGATCCTGTCCAAGAACCGGCTGGGGGAGATCTCCATGCCGGCCGCTTCCGTGGACGCTAATGTGGAGTTGATGCACAACTTCGTGCACACTTATGTCGGGGGCATCATGGGCCAGGTCAGTCTTGTCTGTCTCTGTCGGTAGGGGCGTCATGGGCCAGGTCAGTCTTGTCTGTCTCTGTCGGTAGGGGCATCATGGGCCAGGTCTGTCTTGTCTGTCGCTGCCGGTAGGGGCGTCATGGGCCAGCTCTGTCTTGTCTGTCTCTGCCGGTAGGGGCGTCATGGGCCAGCTCTGTCTTGTCTGTCTCTGCCGGTAGAGGCGTCATGGGCCAGCTCTGTCTTGTCTGTCTCTGCCGGTAGGGGCGTCATGGGCCAGGTCTGTCTGTCTGTCTCTGCCGGTAGGGGGCGTCATGGACCAGGTCTGTCTTGTCTGTCTCTGCCGGTAGGGGCGTCATGGGCCAGCTCTGTCTTGTCTGTCTCTGCCGGTAGGGGCGTCATGGGCCAGCTCTGTCTTGTCTGTCTCTGCCGGTAGGGGCGTCATGGGCCAGGTCTGTCTTGTCTGTCTCTGCCGGTAGGGGCGTCATGGACCAGGTCTGTCTTGTCTGTCTCTGCCGGTAGGGGCGTCATGGGCCAGCTCTGTCTTGTCTGTCTCTGCCGGTAGGGGCGTCATGGGCCAGCTCTGTCTTGTCTGTCTCTGCCGGTAGGGGCGTCATGGACCAGCTCTGTCTTGTCTGTCTCTGCCGGTAGAGGCGTCATGGGCCAGCTCTGTCTTGTCTGTCTCTGCCGGTAGGGGCGTCATGGGCCAGGTCTGTCTTGTCTGTCTCTGCCGGTAGGGGCGTCATGGACCAGGTCTGTCTTGTCTGTCTCTGCCGGTAGGGGCGTCATGGGCCAGCTCTGTCTTGTCTGTCTCTGCCGGTAGGGGCGTCATGGGCCAGCTCTGTCTTGTCTGTCTCTGCCGGTAGGGGCGTCATGGACCAGCTCTGTCTTGTCTGTCTCTGCGGGTAGGGGCGTCTTTGGCACGGTGGTGCCAACTGTCATGTCGATTGTCTTTTGTTTGTCTGAATGTGAATGTCTTATTCACTACTTAGAATCTGCTATATAGACAGACAGACAGATACACAGACTGACAGACAGATACACAAACTGACAAACAGGCAAACATACAAGTAAATATATGCACGGGTAGATTCATGGATACGTAGATAAATATACAGACAAACGGATGGACGGACAAACAGATAGGAAGACAGACACACAGATAGACAGACAAATAATTTGACAGACACAAAGACTTCCTAGGACTGAACCTAGTACCCATCTTAGGCTGGGTCGACCTAGGAGCCGAAGTCAATTTTCGAATGGGAAACAGATTTAGATTTCAACCCACGACATTCGGGCAGGTACAGGAGTGTCTAGCCGCTGTGCCATGAGGGGTCTCATTCTTAAATAATAATAATAATAATAATAGAAGGAGCCTTTTTCGCGCCCTCCGTCACATTGGGCATATTAGGCTAGACCTATATTTTATAGACCATGCGGCACTCGGTTGGTGATGTGGTCAACACCACACCGGCCGCCTTTACTTCCCATGAATTTACCTGGTACCTATTTAAGGCTTTAGTCGACCTGGAAGCCAAGGTCCTTCATGAAACGATCCGCTTCCTGAGGACCCAAACCCACGACCTTCTGATCTGTAGGCCGCTACATCGCGGTTGCTCCCACTAATAATGATAATATTGAGCGCCGATTAACAACGATCAAACCCATCCACCCCAACTCTAGACAATTACTGTAAAGTAATGACTGACTGACTTTCTACCCCACCAGAACATCACACAAGCGATAAACACCCAATGACACAAAGTGCCACCATGTGGATGAGGATTACCGTGGAGAGGTCCCAGAAACCGCGTTCAGCCATTAGGCCATAATTATGACGGGCTAAATTGCGGCCCCTGGCATGAGCCAGAGTAGGGCTTCAAAGAACGAAAAATTGCGTCCTAAAAACGACGGCTAGAGGTTATCATTAGTATAGTAAAGTAATGAGACACTTCTCTGCTTGTCCCCAGGTTGAGACGGCGGCCTACGACCCGATCTTCTGGTTCCACCACACCTACATCGACTGTATCTACGAGCAGTTCCGGGACAAACAGAAGCAAAATGGCGTGCAACCAATGAGAGACTGGCCTGCCGAACATGGCGACTCCGCGCATGCGCCTTTCGCCCCTATGAGAATCGGAAGTCTCCGAAACATCGATGGCGCCCAGGAGTTCTTCAGCAAAGAAATCGTGAGATGTGAACCACTTCCGGCCTGTACGGAGGACAGTCAGTGCGGCGCTTACATGCGCTGTAACAGGGACAAGCGGAAGTGTATTGCCGACACCATGAAGCCGCCAGAGCAGGCTGCTGGAGGGTGGAGCAGCGTGGATAACATCCTTAGTTCAGTCTGGAGGAACAGGCTGTCATCCATCAACAACCCTTTAACCGGATCCAGCTTCGGTTTCGGCAGTATCTTTCATCAGCCTGAGATCTTCCGGTTTTCTAATTCTGGATAGATTTTCTAAATCTGATTCTGAAATTGAAATTGAATTCAGAAAAGAGATATTCTACACCCGAACTAGTCCCACCCCTCCCCCTCCCCATTTTTTTTTAATCCCCTAATGGATTATAGTCCGTCAGCCTTTCAAAGTTACCCATCCTTTTTTGTGTGGCTACATGTTAGGTTGAGGAACTGGCAACAATAAGATCGGTTATTACAACATCTATTAATGTTGATATGTTTGAGTTCAGTATCTCCTGTGGACCTTTATTGTATGACAAATTTCTTTTTTTTTTTTTTTTTTTAGGTCCTTTTTTTATTTCTTCTCCTTCTTCTTCTACCCTCAGCTTAAAAGGGTGGTTTACGTGCTGTGTCGTAGTTTAAGCTGTTCTGTGATGTTTCCGCCTTTCGACTCAATACACCCACTTTCAGCAAACTCCTAATTAGTCGCCTTTGACGACATGTTTGTTGAGAGACGGTTGATCTTGGTTGTACTCTGATAATTAAGTGCCTCCCTTTTGCCTAAATTTCCCCAAACCCATCCTCTCGTTGTGTTTATTGGTACAGGTCGTCTATGATAGACGGGTAGAAACAGTTTCACATTTACACACACAAACACAAACTTTGAAATTTAACATCCTCAAAATCTAGTTTTTGTCCCTGCTGTTGAATTAAAAAGAATATGGTGATAGAAAAGTTATATTTTATGTTGTTTTTTGTTAATGTGTTTTTTATAACTTTATATGCCTATTTCATAACTGTATGTATTTGTTTCATGATTGTATGTGCCACTTTAATAACTGTTTGTGTCTATTTCATAACTATATGTATCTATTTCATAACTGAATGTATCTATTTCATAACTATATGTATCTATTTCATAACTATATGTATCTATTTCATAACTGAATGTGTTTATTACATAACTTTGCATGTCTATTTTATAACTGTATGTGTCTGATTACTTGATCCTTTCAGCTTCCCATATCCGTTGATTCATATATGCCCCCCTACCCTCCCCCTCTTTTTACGTCTTTCGTCTCCCCTGAGTACTGAGTTGGATTATCTTCACGACACTCCAGGCTCGTCCAAAAGTGCTTAGATCCCCTTCCCCCCTTCCTCCCCCTCCCAACACATACATCAGAGATCTGGGGCGAACATTACCAGTTGCATGCTGGCTGCCTCACCCACTTGACCACTTAGAATGACCATATTACCTTGAGCAGAAAGCGGGACTGTTGGGTCACTCTGTCTTTATTTCTAATTGTGGCATTTTTAGCAGTGATGTGGACACATTGTTTACACCCCCCCCCCCCCTCTTCCCTTCCCCAATCACCATGGCCACCACCACCACAACCACCATCATCACCACCACCACCACAACCACCACCACAACCACCACAACCACCACCACCACAACCATCACCACCACCACAACCACTATCACTACCACCACCACAACCACCATCACCACCACAACCACCACCACAACCACCACCACCATAACCACCATCACCACCACAACCACCATCACCACCACAACCACCATCACCACCACCTCCACCACCACCACCACCATCACAACCACCACCACAACCACCACCATCACAACCACCACCATCACCACCACTACCACCACACACATTACAAACCACCCCCACCATACACCATCACCACCGATCACCACAAACACCACACACACCATCATCACCACCACCGCACCATCACCACCACCACCATAACCACCATCACCACCAACCACCATCACCACACACCCACCATCCAGCACCAACCCATCCACCCACCAACGCCACCACCACCACAACCACCACAACAATCACATCTATCAAAACCACAACATCACCACCACTACCACCACTACCACCATTACAAGGTACCCACCACCTCACATCACCACCATCACCACCATCACCACAAACACCACAACCACCATCATCACCACCACCACCATCACCACCACCACCACAACCACAAAAACCATCATCATCACCACCACCACAACCACTATCACAACCACCACAACCACCACCACCACTACAACCACCACCACCACAACCACCATCACCACCACCACAACCACCACCACCATAACCACCATCACCACCACAACCACCATCACCACCACCTCCACCACCACCACCACCATCACAACCACCACCACAACCACCACCATCACAACCACCACCATCACCACCACTACCACCACCACCATTACAACCACCACCACCATCACCATCACCACCATCACCACCATCACCACAAACACCACAACCACCATCATCACCACCACCACCATCACCACCACCACCATCACCACCACAACCACCATCACCACCACAACCACCATCACCACCACCTCCACCACCATCACAACCACCACCACAACCACCACCATCACAACCACCACCATCACCACCACTACCACCACCACCATTACAACCACCACCACCATCACGATCACCACCATCACCACCATCACCACAAACACCACAACCACCATCATCACCACCACCACCATCACCACCACCACCACCACCACCACAAAAACCATCATCATCACCACCACCACAACCACCATCACAACCACCACAACCACCACCACCACTACACCACCACCACCACCACCACAACCACCATCACCACCACCACCACAACCACCATCACCACCACCACCTTAACCACCATCACCACCATTACCACCACAACCGCCATCACCACCACCACCACCACCACCATCACAACCACCACCACCACCACAACCACCACCACCACAACCACCACCACCACAACCACCATCACCACCACCACCATCACCACCACCATCACAACCACCACCACCACCACCATCACCACCATCACCATCACCACCACCACCACAACCACCACCACAACCACCGCCACCACCACAACCATCACCACCCCACCACCACCACACCACCACCACCACAACCACCATCACCACCACAACCACCATCACCACCACCACCACAACCTCCATCACCACCACCACCATAACCACCATCACCACCACAACCACCATCACCACCACCACCACCATCACCACCACCACCACCATCACAACTACAACCACCACCACCACAACCACCACCACCACCACCATCACCACCACCATCACAACCACAACCACCACCACCATCACCACCACCACTATCACCACCACAACCACCACAACCACCATCATCACCACCACCCCCATCACTACCACCACCACCACCACAACCACCATCATCACCACAACCACCACAACCACCACCACCACCACAACCACCACCACAACCACCACCACCACAACCACCATCACCACCACCACCAAAACCACCATCACCACCACCACCACCACAACCACCACCACCATCACAACCACCACCACAACCACCACCACCACAACCACCATTACCACCACCACCACCATAACCACCATCACCACCACAACCACTATCACCACCACCACCACAACTACCACAACCACCACCACCACAACCACCACAACAACCACCACCACAACCATCACCACCACCACCACAAGCACCACAACCACCATCACCACCACAACCACCATCACCACCATCACCACCACAACCACCATCACCACCACCACCACCACAACCACCACCATCACAACCACCACCACAACCACCACAACCACCACCACCATCACCACCACCATCACAACCATAACCACCACCACCACAACCACCACCACCACCATCATCACCACCACAACCACCATCACCACCATCACCACCACCACCACAACCACCACCACCACAACCACCACCACCACCATCACCACCACAACCACCATCACTACCACCACCACCACCACAACCACCATCATCACTACCACCACCACACCCTCCTCTATTGTTGTGTTACTTCTCCGTTACCTCCTTTCATGCATCTTTCACTGGTTCTCTCAACAAGTTGTGGATGTTAGAGTTTAAACGGTTCTGGTTAGGGCGGGTTTGGCTCCCACAACACTTCACACGTAAACCATAAACACAACCTCACTTTGCCTACGATAAACTATCTGGAAATTTTTTGCCGCTCCAACACTTTCAGAGAATATAAGTATTCTTCTACTTCTTCTTCTTCTTCTTCTTCTTTTCTTCTTCTTTTTCTTTTTCTTCTTCTTCTTCTTCTTCTTCTTCTTCTTCTTCTTCTTCTTCTTCTTCTTCTTCTTCTTCTTCTTCTTCTTCTTCTTCTTCTTCTTTTTCTTTCTTTTCTTCTTTTTCCTTTCTTCTTCTTCTTTTTCTTCTTCTTCTTCTTTTAACTTCTTCTTCTTTTTCTTCTTTTCTTCTTTTTCTTCTTCTTCTTCTTCTTCTTCTTCTTCTTCTTCTTCTTCTTCTTCTTCTTCTTCTTCTTCTTCTTCTTCTTCTTCTTCTTCTTCTCTTTCTTCTTATTCTTTTTCTTCTTCTTCTTCTATGATAACCTCGTAATGATTCTCGAGCTATGATAACCTCGTAATGATTCTAGAGCTATGATAACCTCGTAATGATTCTCGAGCTATGATAACCTTGTTATGATTCTAGAGCTATGATAACCTTGTTATGATTCTAGAGCTATGATAACCTTGTTATAATTCTAGAGCTATGATAACATTGGTATGATTCTAGAGCTATGATAACTTTGTTATAATTTTAGAGCTATGATAACCTTGTTATGATTCTAGAGCTATGATAACCATGTTATGATTCTAGAGCTATGATAACATTGGTATGATTCTAGAGCTATGATAACTTTGTTATAATTTTAGAGCTATGATAACCTTGTTATGATTCTAGAGCTATGATAACCATGTTATGATTCTAGAGCTATGATAACCATGTTATGATTCTAGAGCTATGATAACCTTGTTATGATTCTAGAGCTATGATAATCTTGTTATGATTCTAGAGCTATGATAACCATGTTATAATTCTAGAGCTATGGTAACCTTGTTATGATTCTATAGCTATGATAACCTTGTTATGATTCTATAGCTATGATAACCATGTTATGATTCTAGAACTATGATAACCTGATGGTACGCCAAAATTACCAATTCCCTCCCCCCCCCCCCCCTCATCTTTCTTTGCCCGACAAGATTGTGTAAAGTGTTACTCTATCAGTGCAGACGTGACACAAACATTGGAGGTTCTACAGCATGTCCTAAAGTAGGGGACAGTCACAAAGTATGTGAGAACCAGCAACACTTCAAGTGTCGATGCCAATCGAAGCTTCAGCTTCAGCTGGAGTGCTAGAAGCGCGATTCAACGAGTTTACAATCAAGAGCCCGGGAAATCGACGAAATAAAATCTCCACGACATGAGGACAAATTACAGCTTTTCACACGGAAGTTAAGGGTCGACTTCCGTTAACAGTTGCGTTTTCCTTTCCTGAATTTAAATACCTCTTGACAGTCTCATGGCCAACATGTCGATAAATAACTTTTAGAAAAGTGATTAAAGAGGACAGGATTGGTTTTATTGCAACGGGTTGATCATAAATGTCTTAGACTCTGTAGAGGGACGGTCGCCTATCGAGAACGTACACAAAGCTCCAGAGTTCTAGCGACAATCACACGGGGATCTCCTACATTTCTTCTTCTTCTTATTTTTCTTCTTCTTCTTCTTCTTCTTTTTCTTCTTCAGGGAAGGATATAAAACCGAACGAAGAGTATATCAGCGAGCTTCACAATGTAACGAACACAAACAAAACGTGAACGTTGAGGCTATGTAGCCTTCTTCAGCGAATACTAGACAAGTACTACACAAAGACGCAATATCACTTATCTTCGTATCTGGTGGCAGCCAGGTCGATGTCAAGACAATTGTCTGACGAGGCACGTGAAGTACCTCCTGAAATATTTGACTGTCCCGTGACTTGTAGAGTTTCCCCTGTTTGTGGCCGGCTAATAAGAGAGTACCAGTGAAAATCTAGACAGTATGAAGCTCTTCTTGTTTGCGCTGACGGACTGTAAACTCAAACAGAAAGCTATGTATAAAAAAACTGGAGATATTTCCTGTCCAGCTTGATGAATTAGCTGACGTAAGCCAATGAAGACGTCTGTTTTAGGGGTGCCTAGTTGGTCATTATCTGAGTTCACTTGTTTCCATAGCGAGGCACATACGCCGTTTGGAGGTACGGGTTCGTCTCCCGGCACAGTAGTTACAGCTTTCGATTGTTATGTTGTCTAGTGTGCCCTTCAATCTTTCTAATTCTTTCTATTGGTACCAATCAATACATTTCCTGTTTGTTTATTATATATATATATATATATACGGCCTCAAGGGTTCCCCCTCTGTTTATTTATGACCTAACTGACTATGCCATCCTTCTTTGCTTCAGCTGAAGATTATAATCTTCCCTTATTAGTTAGCGGAGTTATAAGTTTGGTTATATCTTCATGGCACTCCGAACACAGCTATAGGTGTCAGATTTTCCATTCATAATATATATCAGCGTCCCAGTGTATATAATAGTGTCAGTCCTTTGCTGCTTAACAAGACTTCTTGTGTATCTGGTGTGCTTCTCGTGCTTAGCTGTGCCGATCTTTACTCATAGTTATCGCATTCGTTGCAGTGATGTAGACATGCAAAATCCTTCGATCTAACGGCATTAACAATATCAGCGCGATCCTTAGGCCGGCCATATGTTACTTCGACAGAACCAGCCACTCGATCAGTTCCTGTATCGCCAGCAACAGCTACATCTCCTGGGACAAAGAGGAGGGTAACTTCACGCACGGCGAGAATTCCCAATGACTAAGTCAACTGTCAGCATGTACGGAGCCTGGCGCCACTCACCCAATTTATCCTTACTGAACTTTTTATCTCACTGTCACGTGATTCGCAAAATAATTTCCAATGTTTTAGTGGCCACCTTTGTAAATAAGTTAAAGAAGACTAATTTTGACAATCTGAAGGTGGAACAAGTAAGGAAATATCTCAGTAAATACCGTTAGACAATTTACTTTTATTTTACCCCATCTCGGAGACTCCGAAATTTCGTAGGAAATTCTCGGGAAAGTCCAGTTTAATAGGGGGGGGGGGGTGTTAATGGGTAGTGTTAGTCGGTGTTCGTTTCACACCCAAACACCCCTAAACTATTGGGCTTTCCCGGAAACTCCTACGAAATGTCGGAGTCCCCAAGATGGCGTAAAATAAAAAAACAAGTACCTAACATTTGTTGACAAACATTAGTAAGACCGGAATACAGACAGTAAACAACTCAGGGCTGATAGCCACGCCTTGCTGGACCTGTGTAGGGGAAGCCGGGCAAACACTTCAAATTCAAGTGGTCACCACGACTGTCCCTGACACCAAGCAACACCAGCAGAAACACCACGACCTGGGCGGTAGCCACAGTGTGTCAGTTGTTGCTTACGTGGCCAATGAGATGCAGTGTTACGGAGAAAATGGACATTTCATTGAATAGGTCGTGCAGAAAAACGGTTTTTATTACGTTGTTAGAGGTGGTAAGTTCACGTAGATATTTGAGAGATCTTCTGTTCTACTGCTTATGTCACAGAGAGGAATTGGATATAGTTTCCTGCCTTCTGTTCTACTGCTTATGTCACAGAGAGGAATTGGATATAGTTTCCTGCCTTCTGTTCTACTGCTTATGTCACAGAGAGGAATTGGATATAGTTTCCTGCCTTCTGTTCTACTGCTTATGTCACAGAGAGGAATTGGATATAGTTTCCTGCCTTCTGTTCTACTGCTTATGTCACAGAGAGGAATTGGATATAGTTTCCTGCCTTCTGTTCTACTGCTTATGTCACAGAGAGGAATTGGATATAGTTTTCCTGCCTTCTGTTCTACTGCTTATGTCACAGAGAGGAATTGGATATAGTTTCCTGCCTTCTGTTCTACTGCTTATGTCACAGAGAGGAATTGGATATAGTTTCCTGCCTTCTGTTCTACTGCTTATGTCACAGAGAGGAATTGGATATAGTTCCTTGACTTCTGTTCTACTGCTTATGTCACAGAGAGGAATTGGATATAGTTCCCTGACTTCTGTTCTACTGCTTATGTCACAGAGAGGAATTGGATATAGTTTCCTGCCTTCTGTTCTACTGCTTATGTCACAGAGAGGAATTGAATATAGTTTCCTGCCTTCTGTTCTACTGCTTATGTCACAGAGAGGAATTGGATATAGTTTCCTGCCTTCTGTTCTACTGCTTATGTCACAGAGAGGAATTGGATATAGTTTCCTGCCTTCTGTTCTACTGCTTATGTCACAGAGAGGAATTGGATATAGTTTCCTGCCTTCTGTTCTACTGCTTATGAAAAGCGTCACAGAGAGGAATTGCATGTAGTTTCCTGCCTTCTGTTCTACTGCTCAAGCCATAATTCGTCATAGAGATCAGCTATATATATTTTCCTGTCTGTCGTCCTACTGCTTATACTGTAAAGCTTGATAGAGAGGAGTTAGATTTAGTTTCCTGACTGTGGTCCTACTGCTTATACTGTAAAGCTTGATAGAGAGGAGTTAGATTTAGTTTCCTGTCTGTCGTCCTACTGCTTATACTGTAAAGCTTGATAGAGAGGAGTTAGATTTAGTTTCCTGTCTGTCGTCCTACTACTTATACTGTAAAGCTTGATAGAGAGGAGTTAGATTTAGTTTCCTGACTGTCGTCCTACTGCTTATACTGTAAAGCTTGATAGAGAGGAGTTAGATTTAGTTTCATGTCTTTCTTCCTACTGCTGATATCGTAGTGCGTCGCAGGGAGGAGTAGTTTCTTGCCTTTTGCTGGTTGCGTAGTTTGTGTGGTCATATGTGGTGTCTCTTTTACTCCCTCCGCCCATCTCTTTCTTGGCAGGCCTCTTGCTTTCTAGCCTGCCATTTTTACATAGTACGATGTAGCACAATGTTGATACGAATAGCAAATTTATTAGCTTATTTTTTACTATCTTCATGTTGATATTTTGATGCCTCAAAAGTGAGATTGTTTGGTAATAAACAGGAGAATTTCACTGAGCTGCTCTTTGCTGACGATCAGCGCCAATATTTCATAGTGGAAGTAAATAGCTGCAGGACCACATAAACCAACAACACTACAGTTGCCTTACACATGTTAGAGAATGGCTGATAATAAAACCAGAAGAGATCGAGTGAGAAACGACGTCGTCATAAGAAGTTTTTGAATAACACTCATTGTCAAATTTATTGACAAACAAAGGTTAAAATGGTTCAGCCCTCTGTTAACGTTACCTACGATGCCAACCTGAAAATCGAAACACCAAGAGGCAGGGGAAGACCGAGAATAGAGTGGACGGAAGGAGTCACTGACACACTGAGACTGCCTAAAATCACGGCATATCAAGCGACCAAGTGCCCTGACGGCTGCCGATCGTCTGATGAACCGCCACGTCTAGCGACATAAGCAGATATTGACACAAAAGAAGAAGAAGATAAGTTTTAAGAGAGCTATGATCAAATTATCAAAGAGAAAGAAGAAAAAAAAAGAAGGAGAAGAAGAAGAAGAAGAGGAAGAAGAAGAAGAAGAGGAAGAAAAGGAAGGAAAGAAAGAAAGAAAGAAAGAAAGATAGGAAAGATTAGGAAAGAAAGAAAGAAAGAAAGAAAGAAAGAAAGAAAGAAAGAAAGAAAGAAAGAAAGAAAGAAAGAAAGAAAGAAAGAAAAAAGAAAGAAAGAAAGAAAGAAAAAAGAAAGAAAGAAAGAAAGAAAGAAAGAAAAGAAAGAAAGAAAGAAAGAAAGAAAGAAAGAAAGAAAGAAAGAAAGAAAGAAAGAAAGAAAGAAGAAAGAAAGAAAGAAAGAAAGAAAGAAAGAAAGAAAGAAAGAAAGAAAGAAAGAAAGAAAGAAAGAAAGAAAGAAAGAAAAGAAAGAAAGAAAGAAAGAAAGAAAGAAAGAAAGAAAGAAAGAAAGAAAAAAAAGAAAGAAAGAAAGAAAAAGAAAGAAAGAAAGAAAGAAAGAAAGAAGAAAGAAAGAAAGAAAGAAAGAAAGAAAAAGAAAGAAAGAAAGAAGAAAGAAAGAAAAAGAAAGAAAGAAAAGAAAGAAAGAAAGAAAGAAAGAAAGAAAGAAAAGAAAGAAAAGAAAGAAAGAAGAAAGAAAGAAAGAAAAAAGAAAGAAAGAAAAAAAAAGAAAGAAAGAAAGAAGAAAGAAAGAAAGAAAAGAAAGAAGAAAGAAAGAAGAAGAAGAAGAAGAAGAAGAAGAAGAAGAAGAAAGAAGAAGAAGAAGAAGAAGAAGAAGAAGAAGAAGAAGAAGAAGAAGAAGAAGAAGAAGAGAAGAAGACAGAAGAAGAAGAAGAAGAAGAAGAAGAAGAAGGAAGAAGAAGGTCAGGAAGAGAAAGAAAGAAAGAAAGAAAGAAGAAAGAAAGAAAGAAAGAAAGAAAGAAGAAAGAAGAAAGGAAGAAAGAAAAGAAAGAAAGAAAGAAGAAGAAGAAAGAAGAAGAAGAAGAAGAAGAAGAAGAAGAAGAAGAAGAAGAAGAAGAAAAGAAGAAGAAGAAGAAGAAGAAGAAGAAGAAGAAGAAGAAGAAGAAGAAGAAGAAGAAGAAGAAGAAGAAGAAGAAGAAGAAGAAGAAGAAGAAGAAGCAAAAGAAAAAGAAGAAGAAGAGGAGAAGTAAGAAAGTGAACCATTTCATTCATATGTTATAACGTTAAAACTAACGGAAATATCATTCAGATTTTGTTTTCTATACAGATTATTCCGTGTCGTTTTGAACATTGACGCCATCACAATGTGTTTAAACTTCTCGCCAGTTACAAGCTGGCGGTGTCCAAGGAAAACTACACCAGTTTCTCACAGTCAACATTTTAAATCTTCGCCCTGTTTTTGGATTCGCCTTTCGCTACAGTTGCTTCTGTTGACGTTTACATGCTCACAAAGAACAGCAGGTTTACAGTACACCAGTTTGCAGACGTTGACTAGAAATCTGCCAGGCTGCTACAGTAAAATTCATCAAAATTACAAGTACGACCAAACGGCGATTCCCATTCAGAAACTTCGCTTCCTTTTTCGGTCAGAAATCTACAAACTGGCAACTCCCATGTTTAACGATTCAGTGACATTTTATTTCCAGGATTTTTCCAAATCCACGACCAAACCAGTAAGGTCTGGATTTTACAGTTTTTCCAAAGACACACAGACTGGTGGGGTTCGTATGAGAACTTTCCACATCAATGGATCTGTTTTAGTGTCCAGTGCCTGCAGGACGGGCCAGCACGTCGCTCTGAGCCTTGATACCATGAAGCGACTTGCAGGTAAGTCTTGGAGCTTCGGTGAATGCGACATGTTCTGGAGACGTTTAGCCGACGGCACGTTCGTGGGAATCACTGGGCAGTTGTGCCTGGGATCACTGGACCAAAATCAGGTACAATATTTTAGACTCATCACTAATGTGTGACTTGACAATCAGCGTATGTAATCGAGGTTCACCAACTTACAGGATCACTAGAGTCTCCGATTAAGTCTATGTTCTTCTATTAATAATACCTGTTAGCCATGCCATAAGGGCAAATTATCTGTGTGCCCTCTTCGCTGAAGAACCTCTTGTTGTCGATAAATTTTCCCCATATTCCCACCTTTCGCAGGTTACCCATTCTTCATCTTCGCGTTCACCAGCTGTAAACGTGGGCACAAAGTTCTGGTTGTTCGTCCACTTTTGAACTTTGGTCTTGTTCCAGAACTTGAGCTTTGTGTGCTCGTCCGCTTTAAAGGTCTGACTTATGTGTACAACGACTGTTGGTACTTCGCCTCTCATGCAGACCCACTCTGACTTCGAAGGAAATGTCTATAATTCTTCTTCTTCTTGTTCTCCTTCTTCTTCTTGTTCTCCTTCTTCTTCTTGTTCTCTTTCTCCTTCTTCTTTTCCTTCTCCTTTTTCTTCTTCTTCTTCTCCCTTTTCTCCTCCCCCTTCTTCTTCTTCTTCTTTTTCTTCTTCTTCTTCTTCTTCTTCTTCTTCTTCTTTTTCTTCTTCTTCTTCTTCTTCTTCTTCTTCTTCTTCTTCTTCTTCTTCTTCTTCTTCTTCTTCTTCTTCTTCTTCTTCTTCTTCTTCTTCTTCTTCTTCTCATCCCTCTTCTTCTCCTTCTTCTTCTCCTTTTTTTCTTGTTCTTCTTCTTCTTGTTCTCCTCCTCCTCCTTCTTCTTCTTCTTCATTATCGTCCTCTTCTTCTTTTTTTTTCTTTTTCTTCTTATTCCTCCTCTTCTTCTTATATAGCTATATGTGTCACTGTGTTGAGCATGTTGTGAAAGACAACTAAGGCTAATGCCGGCTAGACTGGGTGTCTGTTGCAGTTGTTACAACAAGTCAGCAATAAATATGCAGAGACTTTAAAAAAAAAAAAATTGGCTTGAGCTTTATTAGGATTTGAAGTTACCGAGAAGGAAGGGGGAGCAGGACAGGGTAGAGAAGGAAGAGGAGCAGGACAGGGTAGAGAAGGAAGAAGAGGACAAGTAGAGGAGGTATATGAGGACAAACTAAAAGATTAGGTGATGAGGAGGAGGAGGAGGAGAAAAAGAAGAAAAAGAAAAAGAAAAAGAAGATGATGATGATGATGATGATTATATATATATATATATATATATATATATATATATATATATATATATATATATATATATATATATATATATATATATTATATATATATTCATATATATATCCATAACATACATGATTGTACTTCTACCTACTTTATGCCAAGATTGTATTTAATATTTCAGGGCCGTATTGGCTTCTCTATGACTTTAACCAAGGATCAACTCCTGCTGACCGAAGGCTGGTACAGAATCACCAAAAAGCTACGACTGGCTGAAGTCAAGATTTCCTATGTACTTCAAAAATCCCAAACACCGGATGTCCACAAATATGGCCGCCACAAGTCCCACAATTCTGATCTGCAAATAATAACAAACGAAGTGCTTCCCCCTTACCATATTCAGAGCCCTTCCATTTCTAATGGGCAATTTAGGAACAACACGATGGAAAGTTATCGACCTATCACAAATAAAATACATCGTGGAAGAAACCATCTGGCAAAGAAACATGAATGGAAAAGAAAAAAGGGAACTAAGAAAATAAATCTGAAATCATTTTTACAAATATTATTGGCCTTGACCTCAGGACATGAAGTTCACTTTCTGATTGATCTGACCTTGTGTTCTAACCTCGGCAATGCCACCGGGTCAAGGTCATCGTTTTCAGGCAGAGTCAAGAACTTTGGCTACGTCAAAGACACAGAAGACAACAACTTCCGGTCCGGACACATCCGTTTTATGACACGGAAAAATAGCATCGGAAATCAAGGTGAGAGGTCAGAGTTTACTTGATTCATAAAATGTTCAACTAGAGACAGAAAATATGTTTATGATAAATGTGACTTGTTTAGTTCATGTTTACTTCGCAACGGAAGTCAAGAACTGCATCCCAAAAAGCATCTCGTCAGACTGACCGGCGGCTTATTTCGAAGTAGTGCATGTGTACGAGAGGAAGGGAACCAATAGTCTGCATACAAATTTGTTAGATCGCTAAAACGGATGTCCATGCAACACCTCGTTTCTGGAACAAGATCAAACTCCAGAGGTGGAAGAGCAACCAAAACTTTTAGCTGGAGTTTACAGCTGATGAACACGAACAAGATTAAATGCTAAATGACACATGAATACAATAATATATTTGGAAAATTCTGAAATGTATAAATAATTGCTTAAAAAGTGCACTTCTTCGCACACATGCACATTTTCTATAGGGAGAGGGACACCGTTCATTTCTACACATCCCCCGTGTGGGTTCCGGGACCCCATTGTGGGGAAAACAAGAATAGACCCACTGCCTCCCCAAAAGCATGTCGTAAGAGTCGACTAATTGGGGAGCTTCCTTTGAAGTCGGAGTGCATCTGCCGGAGAGGCAAGGAACCAACAGTCTGTATTCAAGAGAATGAGATCTGTAAAACTGATGCACACGCAACACTCAGGTTCTGGAGCAGGACTGCAGTTCAGTAGTGGGCGAGCAACCAGAACCTTCCGCCAGAGTGTACAGCTGGTGAACGCGAAGAAGAAGAGGAAGATTTCTACAAATTACTGAGTGGACGGGGAAGGGTGATGGGGTAAAAAAAAGGATGAGGGCTTGGTTGGCTCAAGGTGTGCGAGCCATCAGATCCCGTCGTCCCTGCTTGGCAATATCCCTAAACTTCCAGAGCAACTGGCCCACCCTGGTGGTACTCGGTGTTGTCGTTACCAGTGCCCTAATTGTAACCACTGAACAGGGCTACCTGGAAACTGTCCTGTCGAACAGGCATTCAGGATGCGACTTTTTGGGTCACTAGGATGTCAAGCCTACGGGTAGCAGTCCAAAGACTAGGATTAGGAAGGTACTCATCAGAAAGCAGATGTTCTTGTTCTTGTTCTTCGCTTTCACCTGCTGTAAACTCCGACAGCGTCTGTGGCTTAGGCGTTGCGAACACGCTTCGTAATGCCGAGGTGCCGGGTATGATCCCAGCTGCGGACGGTTTGTCTTGCGTTGATTTGGACAGTGGTACCGGGAACTGACCGTTTAGGAAGGCAATGGGCAAACTATCGAACGCAAAATTTATCTTAGAAAAAACCACAACAGCCAAAATGATCTGGGTTTGGTTCTGCAACGTCATGTTAAAGATACGCAACTAACTTTAGTCACTGACTGCACAAGTGAAACTGAAATCAAAGAGACAATATGAATGGCTAAACCTGACTTCCATGAAATGAAAAAAAAACAACAGTTAGAGGGATTAACAACAAATTTAAAAAAAGAATCGTCAGGTGTTATGTATGCTCCAAAGATACATGATGCAGAAACGAATCGGCAACTGGACAATCAGAGTATATGAAAATGGAGAACAACTAAGGCAATTACTAAACTAATAAACTACAGACATTCATTAACTGGTGGCTGCGCAGAATAGACGGAATTAAATGGTATGATAGAATCACTAATGTAGAGCTTTGGTAGAGAACTAAGCAAGCTACAGTGGACCAAAAGGTAAAGAAAGGACGCTGCCGTTGGGTAGGACACACACTGAGAAAATCGGAGGACAATATAACTAGAATGTCTTTGTACTGGAACCCCCCAGGGGCATAGGAATAAAGAAAGGCAAAAAAAAAACACGGAGAAGGAAGCTGGAGATTAAAGTTAGAAAGATGGGCAGGACATGGAGAGGGCTGCATGCGATAGCAAAGGGTAGAACGATTTGGCGTGAGTTGGTTGAGGGCCTATGCTCCACTGGGGGCTAAAAAGGCGGAAAAAGAAGAATCTGTACATGTGGATACACACAAAAATACGTCGTACTTTAATTACAAAAAGTCTGGAGAGACTGCAAACTGAAAGAGAGCTACTGACAGAAATATAAAATTAACAAGACAAATGTAATATGTCTGTCACATTTAAAGACATGATACTCTTTTAAAAACCACACTGGACAGAAACGTTAAAGGCAAGAATACAAGAGACAGACAACGTTACAAGTGGAAGGACAACATGAAGAAACTTAATTAAACCAAAATAAAAGTTTAAGTGGCTTTAAGAAGCGATGTCTAAAAAGATTATACAAAATTGACTCGCCAGACAAAGTCACAAAAGCTGAAAACACAGTGACGTTTCATTAGGGTCCAAGTGACATACAAAAAGGGAGTTGGGTGGGAGGGTGTGGGGGAAGAATGAACTATAGTTCACTTTCAATTTTTGTGTTGTCTATTGTATTCTCGCATCTGTACGTTCTATCACTAACTTCTATAAGTGCCCATCAGTACATGCTACATCCCCACAGGTGCCCAGCTTACTGTAAGATATGTGACCTTACTGACCGACGGTCGTGTCAAAGTTGACCTGTACAAAACTGACCCCGAGCAGCTCTTCCCTTCACTGATGCTAACGGGCAGCTTCCAGTGTCGACTCAATCAGGGGTCTCTACTGTAAGTAGGCTGCTCACACGAACACTTGCTGACACGCCTTTGTGATGTTCAGGAACCATTTTATCATGCCATATATGTAACAGCCTGACATTCGTTCTGTGTCTGCCTATCTCTCTGCTTGTCTGTCTGTCTGTCTGTCTGTCCACATCTTTCTTGTTCTTTCTTTATCTATCTGACTCTACCTTATTCTCTCAGCTGTTTTATTTTCCCATATCTCTTTATCACTCTACATTCATCTATCTCTCCTCACTGTGTGTGTGTTTTTAGGTGGGGTGTGTGTGTGTATGTTTGAGTGCATGTGTGTGTTTGTTTGTGTGTGTGTGGGGGTCAGTTCCCTGTTCTAGTTTGTTGATCCCTTCGATAATACTGCATTTTATTTTATAAATTGAATATGTTTACTTACGATGCTACCTTCAAAAGCAGTGGCTTTTCTACAAGTAAACACACACACACACACACAGGGGGAGTAGAAGAAGAAGAAGAGAGAGAAGGACAGATAGACAGAGAGAGACATAAAGAAAACTATGCCAAAAGTTTCGGGATATCTTGGAGAAGAACTACGAAAGCCAGTGTTTGTGACAGCCAGAGAGCAGTTCTTGACGGATTGTTCTTCTTCTTCGCCTTCGCCAGCCGTAAACTGCGACTGAAAGTTCTGGTTGTTCGTCTACTTCTGGACGTTCCAGATCCTGAGGTTTGTGTGCACACCCGTTTGAAGTGCCTACATTTTCTTAGCTGGGGCTTTACGAAACACACACTTGTAGCGGTGCAACTACCTAATACGGAAGTGTTGTGTTGATAATGTGATGACTCAGTTTGGGTGTGTTGTGTTGATGTAAGAACCCAATCTGGGAGTTTTGTGTTGATGTAGAGACCCATTCTGAGAGTGTTGTGTTGATGTAGAGACCCAGTCTGGGAGTGTTGTGTTGATGTAGAGACCCAGTCTGGGAGTGTTGTGTTGATGTAGGTACCCAATCTGGGAGTGTTGTGTTGATGTAGAGACCCAGTTTGAGAGTGTTGTGTTGATGTAAGAACGCAGTCTGGGAGTGTTGTGTTGATGTAAGAACCCAATCTGGGTTTTGTCTTGATATAAGCCCCCAGTATGGGAGTGTTGTGTTGATATAGAGACCCAGTCTGAGAGTGTTGTGTTGATGTAAGAACGCAATCTGGGAGTGTTGTGTTGATATAAGCTCCCAGTATGGGAGTGTTGTGTTGATATAGAGACCCAATCTGTGAGTGTTGTTTTGATATAGAGACCCAGTCTGGGATGATGTTGTGTTGATATAGAGACCCAGTCTGGGATTTTTGCGTTGATTTAAATCACCAAATAGTCGGTGTCAGTAGTTTTAGCGTTGCTAACACGCTTCCCAGTCCCCAAATGTCGGTTTGATTGCAGTTGCATGAGATTTAGCTTTGTACTGATTTCGACAACACGTAGAACAAACTGTCTTAAACACAGCAAACAACTGAACCTAAAATTGCCTAGTAAATTATAAACAGCCAAACAATGCTAGGGTTGGTTCTGCGCGTGTGTAAAGTCTTTGCATTCAACTTGTAAAACACCTGATCTACCAATAATTTTAGTAATAGAACTTTGTCAGTTTGCAGCTACATAACCTCACTCATACTTACACATTGTTCTGGTGGCGCAGGTATGGAGGTGCAGTGTTTACCCTAAATACCAGAGATCGAGTTTCTAGGGTCCAAGATTTCCATGCACTAGCCAGATCTGTGGCACAAGGTGTTGGTTTGAATCTCGTCATGGATTTGTCAAAGTGCCGCGGGACAAACATGAGGTCAAGACAGGTCATTGGAAGCTTAGTGACGGGTGAGTTATAACCTGGTGTGGGTAGATGTGTGGTACCGCACCTGGGACTCTCTTGGTGTGGGCAAATGTGTGGTATCACACCTGGGACTCTCTTGGTGTGGGCAGATGTGTGGTACCACACCTGGAACTCTCTTGGTGTGGGCAGATGTGTGGTATCACACCTGGGACTCTCTCGGTGTGGGCAGATGTGTGGTACCACACCTGGGATTCTCTTGGTGTGGGCAGATGTGTGGTACCACACCTGGGACTCTCTCGGTGTGGGCAGATGTGTGGTACCACACCTGGGATTCTCTTGGTGTAGGCAAATGTGTGGTACCGCACCTGGGACTCTCTTGGTGTAGGCAG
The DNA here is from genome assembly GCA_905116865.2 of Candidula unifasciata. NCBI lineage: Eukaryota > Metazoa > Mollusca > Gastropoda > Stylommatophora > Geomitridae > Candidula > Candidula unifasciata. The sequence continues at coordinate 15,948 of CAJHNH020002266.1, read as the reverse complement.
ATGTGGGGTACCGCACCTGGGACTCTCTCGGTGTGGGCAAATGTGTGGTACCGCACCTGTGACTCTCTTGGTGTGGGCAGATGAGTGGTCTCTTGATGTGGGCAGGTGCGTGACACTGCATCCGGAGCTCTCTATGGAAGTGAACAGATGACATTTGTCACAAGGTGTTCCCTCACATACCACCACCATGTGTCTTCTCCTCCGTGAACACTGCTAAGCTTGAGAGAACTGGGAGACCAGATAGTCAGGCTCCAGAGGCGACAACGTACGTAAGAGAAGTTTTGTCAATCCATCGATTGTCTGCCCCTCCCCCCCCCCCCCCCCCCCCCCCCCCCCAGCCCTCCCCCTTCCCCATGAGCTCATACCTAAAAGTTTACTATACTTACCTGAGATCTCAACATCTTAATCTGGAGGCCCGACCAACAAGGCAGGTACATCAGATACCCTGTTCAACCTAAAAGGAAGTTAAAATTAGAGCACATTCAAGGGCCATGCCGGCCTGATATAACTTGCAGTAGTTATGTGGTTGAGTACGAAATCCTGTCAAACAACAAAGGACAGGACACGATTATAGCTTCTTCTTAAGCGATCTGTATTTGCATGGCACCTCAACAGGTCAACGCATTTGGGGTATTCAACAAACCCCCCTCTCCCCCTTCCCCTGTTTTCACAGTTATATTGTCCTCTTTGTTTGCTTACGAGGGCAAGTTATCCATTCTCTGACATATTCCAGTTTTTTTTTTCTTTTTATTATGCAGGACCAATTGTCGCATATCTATCCAGTTATAGAAAGTCCTTCTTTCAGCTATACATATATCTTTTTGTCTGTCTGTGTGTCTATCGGCTGTCTCTCTGTCTATGTTTCCGTCTGTTTATCTATTTATCTATCTATCTATCTAATTTGTCTATCTATCTATCTATCTATTTATCTATCTATCTATCTATCTATCTATCTGTCTATCTGTCTGTCTGTCTGTCTGTCTGTCTGTCTGTCTGTCTGTCTGTCTGTCTGTCTGTCTGTCTGTCTGTCTGTCTGTCTGTCTGTCTGTCTGTCTGTCTGTCTGTCTGTCTGTCTGTCTGTCTGTCTGTCTGTCTGCCTACCTGCTTGTCTTCCTGCCTGCTTGTATGTCTGTCTGTTCGTCCGTCTGTCTATCTGTCTGTCGATTGATAGATCGGTCTTTCAGTCTCTGTCTGTCTGCTTGCTTGCTTGTCAATACGTCCGTCTGTCTATATGTTCGTCTGTTACCATGTCTGCTATTTTGCCTGTCTGTCGATATGCTAGTATGTATGTGTGTCCATCTGTCATCATCCCTCAGAAAGGTCAAGTGGACTTACTTACCGTATCTTGTTATGCTTTGACAGACTTTGATCTCGTGGACGACGGACAGACAGTGGAATTGTCTGGGCAATCCATCGTACCAGACAATGGGGTGGATCTTGCACCCCAGGTAACGCCCATCTACGAATTTCTGGGACGTGTGTACATAAATGGCGATGTCAACCTCACTTTCATCAGCAATAGCCAATCACAATACAGAGACAATAGAATAAGCTCCACCTACCACTGTAAATTGTCCAATGACAAGACCAATGCAAAACTAGCTGATAGTGGCAAGAGTGTAAAAATGTTTCGCAAGAAGTAACGCCCTGTCAGTCTAACATCTGGGTGTGTCTTCAGCAAAATTATGTGGTACTTTAATTTTTTACGACCGCGTCTCGTCGGTTCCGAGAATTAGTAAGGAAATCCCCAGAACGTTCCGTAGTATAGGGGCTTTAGGGTTAGGCTTAGTAAATGTCGCTATTTTGTTCATTTAACACTAGCCCTAACCCCCCCCCCCCCCCCACTCCCCCCCCCCCCCTAATATGGTACTGTTCAGGAAAACCCCTAGGTATCGCTAGGAATTCCCTACAAAATCTCGAAGTCAACTAGACGTGGTTGTATAAAATTAAAGTAGCAATTATGTGATTGGGTGTGACACTTGACAGAGGTCGTAAAGGTAACAACACACGTGTAAAATAGAGACAGAAAAAGTCGGGAATTGGAACAAGCTAATTAGAATTTCTTGGCCAGAATTCCTCTTTTAATGAGCTGACCTGTGGCCAATGTTAGGTTATCTTGTTGGTTCCTCGGTTGGTAGTGTAAGGATGCGGGAAAATCCTTTGACGTCAGAAGGGAATTTCCCGACGAGACAGGTCAATAAATGAGAAGCCAGTTAAGATATAATCAGGGGAGAAAACATTTAAAATTGCGATTGTGAGTTTGACAAATGTATGATTGTTGAAAATCTCGTGATGAGAAAGGGACAGGTCAAGGTGCGAGAGAAGAAAGAGGCATTCTGTGTGAGGCAGAGATTGCAACCGGACGGTCGGATTGAGTGATTGTTTTGCGTGATTTCGAATACCTGAGAGCGGAGGTGAATATCTGACACAGAGAGAAAGTAGCCCAGCAGACGCGGAGAGCCTGTCTATGGATCAAATTGAAAGAACTGTTTTTGTATATCAGGAGCGACATACAGCAGTGAATGATAGATTCAAGCTGAAACCAGGTAATACACTATCCTTCGTGTTTCTTCCTCATCTGCTTCTTCCTCTTCTTTTTCTTCTTCTTTTTCTTTTTCTTCTTCTTTTTCTTTTTTCTTCTTCTTTTTCTTTCTTTCTTCTTCTTCTTCTTCTTCTTCTTCTTCTTCTTCTTCTTCTTCTTCTTCTTCTTCTTCTTCTTCTTCTTCTTCTTCTTCTTCTTCTTCTTTTTCATCTGCAGCTTCTTCTTCTCTTTCTTCTTCTTCTTCTTCTTCTTCTTCTTCTTCTTCTTCTTCTTCTTCTTCTTCTTCTTCTTCTTTTTTCATCTGCAGCTTCTTCTTCTCTTTCTTCTTCTTCTTCTTCTTCTTCTTCTTCTTCCAATTAGTCGACTCTTACGACATGCATTTGGGTAGGCCCAATAACAGGGCCCCGGAACCCACACAGGGACCTTGATGTCTGAATCGATATGTGTCACGAGAGTCTGTCAGGGCGATCGCGGAAAGCGACCAGGCCGACAAGTGTGAGCAACCAACGATAAACACCTGTGTGTGAATTCTGAGCTTCTCCGTGATGTGTCGTTGATACTGACTTCTGCAACAGCTGTAACACTGTAGCTAGACACAGCGAGGTACTGCAGCTTCATGGGTCAGCTGATTTTTCTAGATGGTTGGTTAGTTTGGATAAACTTGTTACTATGGTATTTAATAAGATGACAAAATAATAAACAGTTAGAGGGATTAACAACAACAACAACAACAAAATAAAAAAAAAAATAAACGTCAAGTGTTATGTATGCTTTAAAGATACATAATGCAGAAACTTGGACATCGAATCGGCAACTGGACAATCAGAGTTTATGAAAAGGGAGAACAACTAAGGCAATTACTAAACTAATAAACTAAAGACATTCATTAACTGGTGGCTGCGCAGAATAGACGGAATTAAATGGTATGATAGAATCACTAATGTAGAGCTTTGGTAGAGAACTAAGCAAGCTACAGTTGACCAAGAGGTGAGGAAAAGACGCTGGCGTCGGATTGGACACACACTGAGAAAACAGGAGAACAGCATAACTAGAATGTCTTTGCATTGGAACCCACAGGGGCATAGGAATAAAGGAAGGCCAAAAAACACATGGAGAAGAGAGCTGTAGAATGAGGTTAGAAAGATGGGAAGGACATGGCGAGAGCTCCATGCAATAGCGAAGGATAGAACGACTTGGCGTGAGTTGGTTGAGGGCCTATGCTCCATTGGGGGATAGAAAGGCAGAAGAAGAAGAATGATGTTAATGACACAAATGAGATAATTAGCTGATTAGTTGAAAGTATGACTCAAGAGACTGATTAAAGATATACATCACCACAGAGGTGGGTAGATTAGATGTGTCAGCCTAGAGATCGATAGAATAAATGTGTTACTAGAGAGATCGATTGGGTAAATATGTTACTAAAGACATCTAGGGGCGGGGGAGGGGGGGGGGGTAACTGTTATTAAAGAGATCCATTGGGTACATGGGTTACTAAAGAGGTCAGCGAGAAAATATACTAAAGAAATCGACGAGTTAAAAGTGTTCCTGAAAAAAATCGATAGTGTAAATGTGTTACCAAAGGAATCGGCGGGGTAAATAAGTTACTGAAGAGCTTGATCTGTTGAGTGTGTCATGAGGTGTCCACAGATAGCCTGTGTACAGTCGGTGAAACACTTTTGATCGCACATAAACACAAACCTTAAGTCCATACGTCCCGTTATTTGAAGCCCCACTCTGGCTTTTGCCAGGGGCCGCAATATAGGCAGGCCATCAATATGGCCAATTGTCTGAACGCGGTTTCTGGGACCTCTCCACGGTGATCCTCATCCGCATGGTGGCACTTTGTGTCATCGGGTGTTTGTCGCTTGTGTGATGTCCTAGTGGGGTAGAAAGTCAGTCAGTCAACACAAATCTTGTAAAATAATTTGTAAAGGGACATAACAACAACTTTGAAAAAATCAAACATAGTCATGGAAAATTACGTCCCCTACACAATTTGTATAATACAACTACTCTTTTATTCTTGTGTGTGTGTGTGTGTGTGTGTGTGTGTGTGTGTGTACGCGGGGTGTGTGAGTGCGTGCTTTATGCGTGCGCTCGTGTGTGTTTGAGCGTGTATATTTGCGTGAGTGTATGTGTGTGTGGGGGGGGGGGGTGCTGGGGAATCAAGGGTCTTCCAGGTCGATGAAGCCAAATTAAAATAAGTACAAAGAAATGTCTGACCTGTGAAGCAAAGACGATTAGAGAAATAAGACGTAGAGAAGAAGTAAACCTTGTGAGAAATGGCAAGGATTATAGACAAAGAACAAGGGAAAGTTTTAAAGAAAGAATACATGGAGATGCTAGACACCCTTGACTCCGAGCCAAGAAGCTTCGAGTCCACGTGTTTAAAAGTCCTGGGAATAAATACGGCCAGCGGGGTGTTAAATATTTTGCCAGTCTGTAAACATATGTGTGTGATGTCATACGCCCGAAGTGCCAATGGCGAAAAAAGAGTGCATTTATGGCTTTTCCGCTCGCTGCCGTTGTCTTTTCAAAACTTGACGCTGTAAGACAGAACAGAGCTGAGCAGATGAAGAATAGAACGGAAGAAATAGAAGCAAGTAGAAAAGGAAGAAGAAGAAGACGACAAGACTTACTTTTACTAGAATGGTTTGTGGAAACAGATGGTGGAGGACAATAACACATACCTGATCTGTGATTCTGGTGATTTTGTGGGAGGCGAACCATGACAGGTCTTTTTAGTAGGGCACACGGTAATGTTGATGACATAACCGATGATGGTGATGATGACATAACCGATGATGATGATGACATAACCGATGATGTTGATGACATAACCGATGATGATGATGATAACATAACCGATGATGTTGAGAGTCAACCGATGATGGTGATGATGAAATAACCGATGATGGTGATGACATAACCGATGATGGTGATGACATAACCGATGATGGTTATGATGACATAACCGATGATGGTGATGATGACAACCGATGATGGTGATGACATAACCGATGATGGTGATGATGACATAACCGATGATGATGATGGTAAAACATGTAACAATACTGCATAATTAACCACACGCTTTCCATATGTCAACCCGCCTCTAATTTCCACTTGTCACCTCCATATTTGAACCTGTACAAAAGTAACATGTCTGTTATTTAGCGTGTCTGTTCAATTGTCCGGACTTGTTCCGTGTTTTATTTATTTATTTATTTACATTAAAACAAAATTATAAACACTGAGTGTTCGTTCAGTGCATTTGTTAGTGTTCCTTGTTTGCTTGAATTGAACATCTTAGTTTGACTGAATGTTTGACATCACGCGAGGCGACAGGCTTTGGGCAGACGATATAACTCACTCAACTTGCCTAGAAAATGCCGAACGTGTGCAAAGTCAACAAAATGCTACCAACAGAGACACCATCTGGCATGTTGCAAACCCAGTGAAGAAAAAGCTACATAGGAATGGGAATGTGTACAGCACGATAGCTTTCACTCAAACTACCTGCTTTCTGATACAGGTTTTTTGATAGGATGATTCAAGAAGAAGTAGAAAAAATAAAGAAAAAAAAAAGAAAAAGAAGAAGAACAAGAACAAGAAGAACAAGAAGAACAAGAAGAAATAGAAGAATAACAAGAACAAGAAGATGAGGATGATGAGGAGGAGGAGGAGGAAGAAGAAGAAGAAGAAGAAGAAGAAGAAGAAGAAGAAGAAGAAGAAGAAGAAGAAGAAGAAGAAGAAGAAGAAGAAGAAGAAGAAGAAGAAGAAGAAGAAGAAGAAGAAGAAGAAGAAGAAGAAGAAGAAGAAGAAGAAGAAGAAGAAGAAGAAAAAAGAAGAAAAAAAGAAGAAGAAGAAGCAGAAAAAAGAAGAAGAAAAAGAAGAAGAAAAGAAGAAGAAGAAGAAGAAGAAGAAGAAGAGAAGAAGAAGCAGAAGAAGAAGAAGAAGAAGAAGAAGAAGAAGAAGAAGAAGAAGAAGGAGAAGAAGAAGGAGAAGAAGAAGAGGAAGAAGAAGAAGAAAAAGAAGAAGAAGAAGGAAAAGAAAAAGAAGAAGAAAAGAAGGAGAAAGAAGAAGAAGAAGAAGAAGAAGATGATGAAGAAGAAGAAGAGAAGAAGAAGAAAAACAAGAAAAGAAGAACAATAAAGAAGAAGAAGAAGAAGAAGAAGAAGAAGAAGAAGAAGAAGAAGAAGAAGAAGAAGAAGAAGAAGAAGAAGAAGAAGAAGAAGAAGAAGAAGAAGAAGAAGAAGAAGAAGAAGAAGAAGAAGAAGAAGAAGAAGAAGAAGAAGAAGAAGAAAGAAGAAGAAGAAGAAGAAGAAGAAGAAAGAAAAGAAGAAGAAGAAGAAGAAGAAGAAGAAGAAGAAGGAAGAAGAAGAAGAAGAAGAAGAAGAAGAAGAAGAAGAAGAAGAAGAAGAAGAAGAAGAAGAAGAAGAAAAAGAAGAAGAAGAAGAAGAAGAAGAAGAAGAAGAAGAAGAAGAAGAAGAAGAAGAAGAAGAAGAAGAAGAAGAAGAAGAAGAAGAAGAAGAAGAAGAAGAAGAAGAAGAAGAAGAAGAAGAAGAAGAAGAAGAAGAAGAAGAAGAAGAAGAAGAAGAAGAAGAAGAAGAAGAAGAAGAAGAAGAAGAAGAAACCCCCAGCCACGGAGATATAACTCTGGTACGCCTAGGATTTCTAAATTGTTTAACGCATTCACCAACATCTAACACATAGGCCCGCATCCTTTAATAGTTACATCAGTTATAAAATCAGACGCCAGTCTAGCCACACCTTTGTTGGTCACGCAGCCACGCCTTTGTTGGCCACGCTGCTACGCCTTCTTTGGTCAAGCAGCCACGCCTTTCCTGATCACGCAGCCACGACTTTCTTTGTCACACAGCCACGCCTTTCTTGGTCACACAGCCACCCCTTTTTTGGTCACATAGCCACGCCTAATATTGGTCACATAGCCACGCCTTTCTTGGTCACACAGCCACGCTCTTCTTGACCACACAGCCACGCCTTTCTCGGTCACAGAGCCACGCCTTTCTTTGTCCCAGAGCCACGCCCTTCTTGGTCACACAGCCACGCCTTTCTTGGTCACATAAATACGCCTCTCTTGGCAATACAGCCACGTTTTTTAGTCCCATAGCCACGCCATTCTTGGTCACAGAGCCACGCCCTTCTTAGTCACACAGCCACGCCTTTCTTGGTCACATAGCCACGCCTCTCTTGGCAATACAGCCACGCCTTTCTTGGTCACAGAGCCACGTCTTTCTTGGCAACACAGCCACATCTTTCTTGGTCACATAGCCACGCCTTTCTTGGTCACATAGCCAAGCCTTTCTTAGTCACACAGCAAAGGCTTTCTTTGTCACACAGACACGCCTTTCTTGGTCACATAGCCAGGCCTTTCTTGGTCACATAGCCACTCCTTTCGTGGTCACACAGCCACGCCCTTCTTGGTCACGCAGCTACGCTTTTCTTGGTCACATAGCCACGCCTTTCTTGGTCACATAGCCACACCTTTCTCGGCAACACAGCCACGCAATTTTTTAGTCACGCAGCCACGCCTTTCATGGTCAGACAGCCACGCCTTTCTTGGTCACACAGCAACGGCTTTCTTGGTCACACAGACACGCATTTCTTGGTCACATAGCCACGCCTTTCTTGGTCACATAGCCACGCCTTTCGTGGTCACACAGCCACGCCCTTCTTGGTCAAATAGCCACGCCTTTCTTGGCAACACAGCCACGCAATTGTTTGGTCACGCAGCCACGCTTTTCTTTGAAACACAGCCACGCCTTTCCTGGCAACACACAGCCACGCCTTTCTTGGTCACACAGCCGCGCCTTTCTTGGTCACACAGCCGCGTCTTTCCTGGCCACACAGCCACGTCTTTCTTGGTCACACACCCTTGCCTTTCTTGGTCACACAGCCGCGTCTTTCCTGGTCACACAGCAACGTCTACCTAACCACTTGAAGTTAGTTGCATGTACTTTTAAGGACGTTGCAGAACCAACTTTAGCATGATTTGTTCAAGCTGTTTGTGGTTTCACTAGGCAATTGTGTGTTAGTAGTTCGCCCTTGTCACTGAAAGGTTGACTCACGATACCACAGCCGAAGTCTACACACGGCTGTCTACTACCAAATCGGCTGTAGCTGGGGTCGAACCTAGCACCTTGTAATTATGAAGCGTGTTCGCGACGCTAAAACTACAGACGCCGACACCTAACCCACTAGTAGATGGCTGATCAGACACCGATGACTGTACCACAAACGCCGACACACAACCCACTAGTAGAAGGCTGATCAGACACCGATGACTGTACCACAAACGCCGACACACAACCCACTAGTAGAAGGCTGATTAGACACCGATGACTGTACCACAAACGCCGACACACAACCCACTAGTAGAAGGCTGATCAGACACCGATGACTGTACCACAAACGCCGACACACAACCCACTAGTAGAAGGCTAATTAGACACCGATGACTGTACCACAAACGCCGACACACAACCCACTAGTAGAAGGCTGATTAGACACCGATGACTGTACCACAAACGCCGACACACAACCCACTAGTAGAAGGCTGATCAGACACCGATGACTGTACCACAAACGCCGACACACAACCCACTAGTAGAAGGCTGATTAGACACCGATGAAACTGTACCACAAACGCCGACACACAACCCACTAGTAGAAGGCTGATCAGACACCGATGACTGTACCACAAACGCCGACACACAACCCACTAGTAGAAGGCTGATTAGACACCGATGATTGTACCACAAACGCCGACACACAACCCACTAGTAGATGACTGATCAGACACCGATGACTGTACCGCAAACGCCGGCACACAACCCACTAGTAGATGACTGATCAGACACCGATGACTGTACCACAAACGCCGACACACAACCCACTAGTAGAAGGCTGATTAGACACTGATGACTGTACCACAAACGCCGACACACAACCCACTAGTAGATGACTGATCAGACACCGATGACTGTACCACAAACGCCGACACACAACCCACTAGTAGAAGGCTGATTAGACACCGATGACTGTACCACAAACGCCGACACACAACCCACTGGTAGATGGTTGATCAGACACTCTGGTTGTAAGTATAACAGACATAGCTGACGAAATCTACCATCTGGCGTCCCGGCTCGGGTCGCTTTCATTGACACCTTTATCAGTGTCCCCCACTCGTCCTCGCCTGGCTCTTCACGTCACAACTAGCTTTTGTTTATGGCTCTCCAAATCTCGCCGCATTGACATTAAACCTACCAAAGATTTTTCTAGCATTTACATTTACGACATCTTACGTTCTTTTATCCTTACCCGGTCGGTTCACTTCAAACAGTTTATCCACACGGAGGATTGGAGAAGTACCGCGACAAATATGAATATGATTATTCTAATGGCGGCGACCCACCATTACCGCAATCATCGTGTAATTATGGATGACTAGCGCGTGCTGGATCGTGCCTGGTGTGTGTCGGGTCATGTTCAACCATTTGTCCCCGCACTGGTTATATTTCGGTGAGTACTATCAAGTTCTTTATTATCCACTGGTATTCGAAACCCTTTCCTGTTCTTCGTACTTAAAGGTAAGTTGCCGTATTGTTCCATATTAGTTACTACCAGAAACGATATAAAACCAAACGAATAATAGACCCGCGAACTTTACAATATAAACACACAAACGGAAAGTGAACGTTGCCACTACACACACTCCATCAGCACATTACATAAATCAACAAAAGCATTTGCACTGTCAAATATACAAAATCACTTAACTTACGTATCACCGATAACAGACACGTTGTTGTCCGCAAGTGGTATCATAAATTTCATTAAATTACTGATGCGAAAATTGCCTAGTGAAATCGCAAAAGCTACTCCCCTCCACCCCCCTTTTTTTTTCTAAATGCAACTGGATCTGCAACGTCCTGAAAAGGTCATGCAACTAACTGTAGGTGGGTTGGCTGTCGTGGCTGTGTGACTAAGAAAAGCGTGGGCAGATTGATGTGTGATACCAAGTTAGGTTAAAGCATGCAAAGTTAACTCTTTCAATACACAGAAATGTTGAGATGGCACACAATTTATACATGGCATACATTCTTTACTTCCATCTGGCCGATTCTTTTGTGACTATAATCGATTCTTTTGTGACTATAATCGATTATTTTACAACTATTTCTTAAACTCATTCTGTGCAGTGTCTGTATTATTGTAGCTTATTCAGACACAAGGATTGTAGTTCTAAAGTATACGGATTGTAGCTCTAAACTATACAGATTGAAGCTTTATACTCTACAGATTGTAGCTCTAAACTATACAGATTGTGATAAAGTTTTTTACATTCCACTTAAAGCGTATAAAGTTCACTTCTGATATCTTTCAGTATTTTATCTTTTAGTTAAATCGGAACCCAGTATTTCGTTCATAACTCGAACACCAAACTGATATGGCAACAAACTTTGGGAGGAATTGCTTCCATTCATGTGAAGTTAGGTGACAACTAACAGGTGCTGAAAATTGCCATCATTGACGTCTAGCGTTGCATGTTGTGGCAAGTCCATCTCAGTACGTCAGGTGTCACCGCTTGGATGGCCGCACTGATAAATGGGCGTGACACAAGGTCAATGGATGTTTTGCTGCCTAAGTGTCAGTTGTAGTCATGAATGGAGGTAAGTCCACCCCAAATTTCGATGCAATATCTTGACCAGTGTCCGAGTTGTGAAGGAAATACTGAGTTGTGCCCCGAGTGAAACACCTGCTAGCTTCTCAAGAGACAATATATCCGGTTTGGAGGAATGTGGGAATGTGGATGGGTGGGGTGGAAGACAGACACTGACAGACAAAGGATACAGAAGTGAAGAGGTCTATGAGATAGAGAGAGAGGAGGGAGGGGGAGAGTACAAAGAGGGAGGGAGACTGAAAACACAGAACAGAAGAGCCACTTATGAAGAGTGTCAAAAGAGAGAGAATGAGTTAAAGAGAGAGAGAGAGAGAGAGAGAGAGAGAGAGAGAGAGAGAGAGAGAGAGAGAGAGAGAGAGAGTCAAGTAAGAGTCAAAAGAGAGAGAGACTGGAGAGAGGGGGTGAAAAGGGCCGGTGAGAAAAGAACAAGAGAATGATAAAAGAGTGACGTATGAAAGACAAGAGAATAGGATGGACGAGGGGCAGGGGAGGGGGGGGGGAAGTCGTACAGACAGACAGGTAGAGGAAGGGGAGGGGGTGGGCGCTGCTCACACCTAAGACATCTATAGGAGTGAACAACTTACCTGTCCTATGAGCCAGGCAACACTACCTGTCTGTCACCATCCCCTGTCCTATGAGCCACGTAACACCACCTGTCTGTCACCATCACTTGTCATATGAGCCAGGTAACACCCCCTGTCTGTCACTATCACCTGTCCTATGAGCCAGGTAACACCACCTGTCTGTCACCATTACCTGTCCTATGAGCCAGGTAACACCACCTGTCTGTCACCACCACTTGTCATATGAGCCAGGTAACACTACCTGTCTGTCACCATCACCTGTCTTATGAGCCAGGTAACACCACCTGTCTGTCACCATTACCTGTCCTATGAGCCAGGTAACACCACCTGTCTGTCACTATCACCTGTCCTATGAGCCAGGTAACACCACCTGTCTGTCACCATTACCTGTCCTTTGAGCCAGGTAACACCACCTGTCTGTCACCATCACTTGTCATATGAGCCAGATAACACCACCTGTATGTCACCATCACCTATCCTATGAGCCAGGTAACACCACCTGTCTGTCACCATTACCTGTCTTATGAGCCAGGTAACACCACCTGTCTGTCACTATCCCCTGTCCTATGAGCCAGGTAACACCACCTATCTGTCACCATCACCTATCCTATGAGCCAGGTAACACCACCTGTCTGTTACTATTACCTGTCCTATGAGCCAGGTAACACCACCTGTCTGTCACTATCACCTGTCCTATGAGCCAGGTAGCACCACCTGTCTGTCACCATTACCTGTCCTATGAGCCAGGAAACACCACCTGTCTGTCACCATCACTTGTCATATGAGCCAGATAACACCACCTGTCTGTCACCATAACCTGTCCTATGAGCCAGGTAACATCACCTGTCTGTCACCATCACCTGTCATATGAGCCAGATAACACTACCTGTATGTCACCATTACCTGTCCTATGAGCCAGGTAACACCACCTGTCTGTCAATATCACCTGTCCTATGAGCCAGGTAACACCACCTGTCTGTCACCATTACCTGTCCTATGAGCCAGGTAACACTACGTGTCTGTCATCATTAGCTACCCAATGAGCCAGGTAACACTACCTGCCTGTCACCATCACCTGTCCTATGTACTAGGTAACACCACCTGCCTGTCACCATCACCTGTCTTATGAGCCAGGTAACACTACCTGTCTGTCACCATTACCTACCCTATGAGCCAGGTAACACTACCTGCCTGTCACCATCACCTGTCCTATGAGCCAGTAACTTACCTGTCTGTCACCATTACCTGTCCTATGAGCCAGGTAACACTATCTGTCTGTCACCATCCCCTGTCCTATGAGCCAGGTAACACCACCTGTCTGTCACCATCACCTGTCCTATGAGCCAGGTAACACTACCTGTCTGTCACCATTACCTGCCCTATGAGCCAGGTAACACCACCTGTCTGTCACCATCACCTGCCCTATGAGCCAGGTAACACCACCTGCCTGTCATCATCACCTGTCTTATGAGCCAGGTAACACTACCTGTCTGTCACCATTACCTACCCTATGAGCCAGGTAACACTACCTGCCTGTCACCATCACCTGTCCTATGAGCCAGTAACTTACCTGTCTGTCACCATCACATGTCCTATGAGCCAGGTAACACTACCTGTCTGTTACCATCACCTGTCCTATGAGCCTGGTAACACTATCTGCCTGTCACCATCACCTGTCCTATGAGCCAGGTAACTTACCTGTCTGTCATCATCACCTGTCCTATGAGCCAGGTAACACTACCTCTCTGTTACCATCACCTGTTCTATGAGCCAGGTAACACTACCTGCCTGTCACCATCACCTGTCCTATGAGCCAGGTAACTTACCTGCCTGTCACCATCACCTGTCCTATGAGCCAGGTAACTTACCTGTCTGTCATCATCACCTGTCCTATGAGCCAGGTAACACTACCTGCCTGTCACCATCACCTGTCCTATGAGCCAGGTAACTTACCTGCCTGTCACCATCACCTGTCCTATGAGCCAGGTAACACCACCTGTCTGTCACCATCACCTGTCCTATGAGCCAGGTAACACTACCTGCCTGTCACCATCACCTGTCCTATGAGTCAGGTAACCTAACTGTCTGTCACTATCACCTGTCCTATTTTTCCCACACTCTGTCCACAAAAGACGACAACGTGCTCCGAAATCCGCCACCAAACCCTGCACTCGCCTCTAGCATTTCAGCAACTTTTCTTGGCTTCTCAGTTGATTTTTCAATCCTTACCCTACACCCGATGCTAATTACCGATGTAATTATCAGACCACCTACATCCCCCTCCCCCGTGAAGCCGCACTTACATGGGTGTAGCAATGTTTACTCTTTCAGCAGCTTTACAAACATCGACAGTCACGTGGCTGTTTTTTTTTTTTAACGACATTGTGCGATGCACGACGCACTGTATGTTTTGGCTTGCATTGTTCTGTTCAACTTCCCTTCCGTTATCAGCTTGTTTTGATGGCAGATCATGTTTGAAATCAAGTATACGTACCGCTGTCGATCATAGTCGTAAACAATTTATGCAAATCGTGCACGGCTTTCTATAAACAATTGGACACACGCAAAGTGGTAACATCAGTCGTTATGGCACAACAGTAACACAAAATCTCACTATATAACCGCAGAATATTCTGTTTTGCACAACGTTGGCGTGTTTGGCCATTAGTACTTTCTGTTCTCATGCCGTGGTCAAAGTTAGATAATTATTTGTGCTGTGTACGCGTGCATTATTTTGCATTGTCAGGTAAATATATTTTCTCATTTTGTGTTTTCTTAGAGAAAGATCAGCTTCTGAAACGTTTTAATTTATTGTTTGATATTAGCATGGTTACACTTTCTGATATTGAGAGTAGTCATAACAGCATCACCAGCCACAGAAGAAGTAGCAGCGGTAGCAGTAGTACAAATAGTAGAGGTGGTGATAGTATTAGAAGTAGCAGTAGTACAAATAGTAGAGGTGGTGATAGTAGTAGAAGTAGCAGTAGTACAAATAGTAGAGGTGGTGATAGTAATAGAAGTAGCAGTAGTACAAATAGTAGAGGTGGTGATAGTAGTAGAAGTAGCAGTATTACAAATAGTAGAGGTGGTGATAGTAGTAGAAGTAGCAGTAGTACAAATAGTAGAGGTGGTGATAGTAGTAGAAGTAGCAGTAGTACAAATAGTAGAGGTGGTGATAGTAGTAGAAGTAGCAGTAGTACAAATAGTAGAGGTGGTGATAGTAGTAGAAGTAGCAGTAGTACAAATAGTAGAGGTGGTGATAGTAGTAGAAGTAGCAGTAGTACAAATAGTAGAGGTGGTGATAGTAGTAGAAGTAGCAGTAGTACAAATAGTAGAGGTGGTGATAGTAGTAGAAGTAGCAGTAGTACAAATAGTAGAGGTGGTGATAGTAGTAGAAGTAGCAGTAGTACAAATAGTAGAGGTGGTGATAGTAATAGAAGTAGCAGTAGTACAAATAGTAGAGGTGGTGATAGTAGTAGAAGTAGCGGTAGTACAAATAGTAGAGGTGGTGATAGTAGTAGAAGTAGCAGTAGTACAAATAGTAGAGGTGGTGATAGTAGTAGAAGTAGCAGTAGAAGCAGCATCGGGAAAAATAGTAATGGTGGTTATATTAATAATAGCAGCGGTAGCAGTAGTACAAATAGTAGAGGTGGTGATAGTAGTAGAAGTAGCAGTAGTACAAATAGTAGAGGTGGTGATAGTAGTAGAAGTAGCAGTAGTACAAATAGTAGAGGTGGCGATAGTAGTAGAAGTAGCAGTAGTACAAATAGTAGAGGTGGTGATAGTAGTAGAAGTAGCAGTAGTACAAATAGTAGAGGTGGTGATAGTAGTAGAAGTAGCAGTAGAAGCAAACATCGGGATGAAAAATAGTAATGGTGGTTATATAATAGTAGCCAGCGGTAGCAGTAGTACAAATAGTAGAGGTGGTGATAGTAGTAGAAGTAGCAGTAGTACAAATAGTAGAGTGGAGTAGTAAAGTAGATAGTAGTAGTAGAGGTGGTGATAGTAGCAGTAGTACAAATAGTAGAGGGGTGGTGATAGTAGTAGAAGTAGCAGTAGTACAAATAGTAGAGGTGGTGATAGTAGTAGAAGTAGCAGTAGTACAATAT